>VXBI01010438.1:409560-433941 GCA_013397375.1 Toxostoma redivivum
CGTGCGGTGTCCCGGCACAGGCGCGGCCGCACGGAGCCGGGGGCCGCCGGGACGCGGCGGGAGGCGGCCGAGGGGCGGGGAGCGGCGCCGGAGCGGGCGGATGGTGGCACCCGGCAGCCCGCGCGGGTGTCCCAGCGCTGGGCGGCCGGCGGGGGCAGTGCGGTCCGGGGGAAGCGCTGCAGGGCCGCAGGAGGCTCCCGCGGCCACTGCTACTTCAGCTTCAAAGTAGCTTTAAATACAAATTTTTATAAAGAGTTTCTGTATATATACACAGACTCATATATTATATGTATATAAATGTCTGCATATATAGATATGTATAATATATGTATAAATACGTATGTGTTTACATATGTGTACATATATGTATACACATAAACACATAGATACATAAACACACATACACACATTTATATATGTATATATACAGATATATGCATATATAGGTATGTGTAATATATGTATACACATATACATAAACACATAGACACATAAACACATACATATGCATTTATATAGATGTATATATACATCTATATATACAGAGATATACATATATATATATAGGTATGCACACTTGGCCATAGCCTTGGTGGTGGAGCCTCGGGTGCAGCAGCAGGCACCTCTAGCTTTGTCGCCCTCAGATGGTGATTTTGGTTTTTGTGTATAGGTTATTTTTTGTGTAGGTTTGTTTTCCTTTTTTTTCCCCCAGTTCCAAGCCCTTCAAAGGCTGCGTGTGAGCCCATCAGAGTGCTTTTCACAACGTGAAAGTCAGTGTAGCTCCACATGCCATGGGGTATGGAATGTCTGCAGGTGTCCAGCCTGCTGAGGTGTCCCTGGCTAGCCCTGGAGGGTGGTGGGAAGGCAATCCCCACGTCTGGGAGAATGGTCTCTCGTGCTGGCTGTAGCCTAAACTGTGCCAGTGCTTAAGTTAGATATTAAGCAGAAGAAGCAGGATTTCCAGACCGATCTTGTACTTTTGTTTCATGTGGTAGGACACATGGAGCAGCTGTTGTACGTGTTGAGGTGTTTAATTTGCTGGGGCATGGTTCTGTTGCTTCGGTTTTGTGGGTTTTTTGATAGAGTGGTATCATTATGTTTAATATATTTGAAGGTGTGGGAAGTACAACCCAAGCACTGACCAGCACGTTTTAAATGGTAGTGTTTGTCAGAGCATGCTGTCAAATTCTAACACAGGTAAATGTAGTTGCTCCCAGCCACCCTGCTCCTAATAATTTGACCTGAAAAATTATTCTAAACTTTCAGTCCAGATACATCATGTGATAATACAGACTAATTAAAAGACAAAAATTCAAGAAAGGGATAAGAACTCATGGTGGGCCTTCAGTGTAATATGAAATAGAAGGTGAAATACATCAGGATATTTTATTATATACCCACATAAGGTGATCTGACATCATGCATGCCAGACCATGGTAAAACCACAGAAATATGACGGTTCAAGAGTTCCAGAGGGAAGCCTGGTCTGTGGGGAATTTCTAGGAAATGCAAGTATGTACATTGTCTTATTTTGAGTGTTACCACATTAAAATTGTAAATGTGCAAAACATACTACACTTGCTAGAACTGTTCATTAAGAAGTGGTACTGCCAGGTTCAGATGTTTTATGAAATAAACACTCATTGCTATTCATTAAGGTACAAATTAGTAAAAATATGTGCATGTTTGAAGGTACATTTCACCTGTAATGTTGTCATGGTAAAATGCTGCCCTTGGAAACCCACGTTTGCGTACAAATTGTGTAATTCTGCTTATGTGTTTATTTACAAGCATCTTTGAACAAACAATACTTGCTCGTGTAGATTTTGTGGATGCAGTGCTGATTTTGAGGAAAACTTGGCTCCAGCTGTGTCAGTTACAAGGATGAACTAGTGGTGGCTGTTCTGCACTGTGAGGAATAAAAAAATAAAAGTAGAAATAATAACAATTTTTACAAGAAGCGTAATTGCTGAACAGAAAAAAAAAACCAAACCGTTTTTATGATAAAGCAATAGAGAAAACTTAATTTATGTGTTAGAAATGTTCCTGTTTCAGGTACAGCCTTTCTCTTTCCTGAAAAGACTTGTTTTGCAGAAAACTTCCCTCAGTCCTTTGGTGAACCTGTGTTCACTGCTTCTTAAAAAAGCTTGTTAGAGCATGTGCTGATCTGGAATGGAACAGAAGATTTTTTTTTAACTGTTTGGCTCTCAAGAAATACCCACAGAATCTACTTGCAACAAGTATCTCCCAATCCCTTCCCACACTTCTCCATAAAGGAAACTATAATCTGCTGGGGTAATTGGTTTCTATTTTAGGTGAAGTGACAGGGTGATGTATTTCAGCTCTAGAACTGAGCATTATTTTAAGATTTTTATTTTATTGAGCAGATTCCTTTCCTTGGTTCCTTGTTAAACCCTCATGAATTTTTGGTGGTTGCCCTTGCAATTTGATATTCTTACATTCACTTTTTATATTCTGGCCTTTAGTTTAAACAATATTGTTTTCTGTTGGACTCCATTCTGTGGATGAGTTGTTTTTCTAAAGATGTCATTATCTGAAGGATCCTTGCCTTGTTTATTGGCAAAAGTGGAAAAAGCATAATGACTAGTGCTAGAAACTGGAATTTTAAAAAAGGAGATTCATATGCAGGCAGTTGAATGCTACCCTGATGAACCAGAGGTGTTTTTCATGCCTCTGCATATTTCCTGTCTGATGAGAAGCCAGTCATTTAAAATAGACTTTTCAAAAGCAATCATTCATTTTCATGTTCCTTATTTTGAGGTCTCTGTCTTAAGAACCTCAGTCTGATTTGCAGAAATGCAGAGTTTTGCAAAAACAGGTGAAAGCAATGTATCACCTATATTTTAAGCAGTCTCCAAAAAAAGAAAATATATGACTCTGAGTAGTCAAATTTATTGGAGATACTTGATATGAATCTTTCCATACCTCAATTTCCCACTGTATAAAGTGGAAGTAATAAAAATAAAAAATTTGCAAAACAGACTGCTGTGAAGTAATTTCATTCTTGTTTGCAAAGAATTCAGATGGACACTTAGGTAATCTGGTCGTGTGAATTCAGAAAATAACATGAAAGAAACAAGCTACAGAGCCACACTTCAAACTGTGAAGACTTTGCAAAGTACTGAACAACTGCTTATCCAGGAAGAACTTCATCATGTGTGCTGAACAAGGTGGGAGTCTTACAGGAAAACAAGCCATAGCATAACCCAAAATTCTGTTTCACTTCAAAGCAGAAGGAGCTCAAACCAATAAGAAGGGAACCTGTTGGTGACATAATTAGGTGATATTTAAAAATAATTTAATCTTTTTAAAAAACTTTCAGAAACTTTTTTTGGTTGTTGCATTTTAGCGCATGATGGAAGCATGTAATTTTTTGAGTTAAAACGTTCTTCTATCAATGACCACGATATCATGTTGAGACAAAAGGTGTAAAAAGGACTGTGAAGTTCTTGATTTATTGCACGATCTTGTATGTAGGATGATCAATAAACCATCTTATTCATTTGGCAGACTAATTTAAAGTCTGTAAAGTAGGACTAGTCTCTTACGTTAGTAGGAGTAACTGCTTGTAAAGTACTTGTTAATTTTTGAACTGTTCTCATTTTGGGACTTTTGTGGTAAGTAAGAGGGGTAGACGTTATTTTCTGGATTCCTGTCATTCTTAGGACGCTTGTTCAAAAATTACCACTATTTAATGCAAACAGTTGTGTCTCTGTTTACACATGCTTATACAGGTTCATTTTTAACAGCTGCTGGGTTCTTCATCTGCAGACTGCCTCTGATCTTACCTGCAGGTTCTTAGAATAATTTCTGTTGGTCTTGATAGCCACAGCAACCAAGTGTCATTAGCAATTTTAGCTAATCCTGCCTCCTTCTCCAGGGCATTACAACACATGCTCCCAAACAAATCCTTGCAACATTTATTGCTTAACTATTTTTCTCTCTTTCGATAAGGAAAATGAAGGGATTTTCTGCTTGGTTAGTTCAGTCCAAGCATCAAGCTTTGGGGGATTGTGCTGTGGTAGAACATTGATGGAAGGGAACAAGGGTCTGCATATCACTTACTGGAGTGCAAAGCCCTTCAATTTATTTACAGTGCAGGTGGAGGTGGGTTCACTCTTAAGACTGACAGATGAGCCCTGCAAGTCTTACCATGGTCACTTAGAGCGTCATCACCCCCAGCATGAGGATGGCCTAAAACAGACATCAGGAGAGACCAGGTGCCCACTGAGCTGCTCAGGTTAGTGTCTGGCACTACATGAGCAGAGCGAAGGGCAGTAGCTTTGCCCTGGGGTAAAGGGGTGTGGGCACGTGTTCCCGTTTGCCAGATTGTCTCACCAGGAGGAATACATGCTGGTGGTAACACTTTACACCACCACAGCATTATTTACCAAAGTATATTACTGGAAGTGTCAAAAGACTGGTCTGTACTAGGACACCTCCAGTCTGGGGACATTTTCCCTTGTGCTGGCTTTGCTGTGGTGGCAGCAGCCTCTATAAGAAAGACAGAGCAGACAAGTAATAATTTACACTACAGCAGCAAGGTTTGGCAGAACACCTACTTAATGAGGGGCCCTGAGTGCCCTAAAATGAAGACAGCATAATGCAGAATCTTGAAGGTAAGATTTCTGGGGTCTTAGAGCACTGGGCTTAAAGCATGCTAGCATTCATTGTCTGGTATATTTTTGGCTGTGCTAAACTTACCTAAATGAACAGATTCTTTCTTCCTGCCAGGGAAGAGCTTTTGTCTGAAGACCATAGAAAATGTGCACACTCTTCTGAAGATGGTCCTCTTAAATGGACAATAACAAAAAATGCCTTCCTTCCCCTAAATATTTTGAGAGAGGAATGCACTTTTCAGATTTCTTCATTTTCCTGGATTGCTCCTTCTCTTTCACCATCTGCTCAACTGTGACCTTCTTTCTGGCTTGGAAGTGCTGCAAGATCTTTCCTTCAGACCTCATCTGCCTCATTTCTAACTGCTTGCTGAAGTGGTTCATGCAATTCTTGGCAAGAGATCACTCACTGACCATGTGACTTGACGGATTTGTGACACCCATCTCTTGCTATTTCATCATGTGTTGCAAAGTTTTTAATGAGATAGTGGAACCCCTGTTGGGAAGTATGGACTGCATTAATGAGTACTGTTTTGCAGCTAATCCAAGTTTGATGATTGATGAACATATGTATTTTAGTTTCACTTGTCCTTACATATCTGTAATTATTTTCTGTCACACTCCCACCTTTTGCTTTTTGTGTGCATACCAAGAAGCAGATCTAGTTGGTCTAGCAGTTAGCTGCTGCTAAAAGAGGCACAGATACTGCCTTTCCTCTGCCCTGGCTGTACTGCACTTTCCTACTGCTTCTCTCTTGTGTCCATCAGTCTTTGATTGTTGAGTAATATGTAACACAAAGCCCAGTTAATTTCATGTTACTTGGATCTAAAATTAATCTCTGCTACTATCTCAAATTCTCTGTGAAGAAATGAGGAATTGGAGACATTTTTTTTTTTACATATTGAGCTCCCTGACATAGGCAATATAGATCCACTGTTTTTATTCATCACAGAATTGCAAAGGCTCCTCTGAGGGTTATCTAGACCACCTCCTAGCTCAGAGGAAGGTCAGCTTGAGTCAGGTTTTGAATATCTTTGAGGGTATAAACACCACAGCCTCTCTGAACTGCCCATGCCAGTGTTTGAACGCCCTCACAGAAAGAAAAATGTTTTTCTTAATATCTTAAAATTAAGAGTTCTCTGCAGGTTAGACTACTGTAAGTTGATCTTAGTTTTCCTTCAAAATGGTCTGGTAGCTGTGGTGTAAATCAATGACATTCATCTACTGAGTTGAGGGAAGGTAATGCAAGTGATAGCAGTTACCTTCATCTAGTACTGTGGCTAATGACTCCTCATCCTAGATCCAGAGGCTGTGTCTGAATAAGGACTTGGAAAGCATCAATATAGTTTAGAAATCAGATTTAAGTAAAGCTTTCCAAATCCTATTGTTGCTAGATCCAGAATAGAAATAATTTATTTATGACTTCTATCTTTTATCATAATATGTTGGATATTCTTGGTTTGTTTTGCAGTATTCTTTGCTGTGAGAATAACTGTTTTTTTCAGCTGAATGTAGTTTTAATGTTTATGTAGTGAGCTTTATAGCCATGATTTCCCCAGTCTGTATTTTGATGGCACTATGATAGTGCAGGCTGTATCTGTGCCACATAACAAATCCTATAGTGTTCTGTGACTGAAAACAGACTGAGACATGCCCAACCTGTTGTGCTGCATTCATTTGGGTGACCTGCCCCAGAAGTTATTTGACACATCAGTAAAGAAGGAATACTGAAAGCAACTGGATCCAGTGTTTGTGATGTCTCTGCATGCTCAATGTCTCTGAACAAAATATATTTCTACAAAAAAGAATTACTGAGTAGAATAATAATTGTATGGTATGAATGCATAAGTTAGATTTCTTTAAGAGAAGGAAGGAGTTAATCCCTCCCAATAGACAGTACAGAGAGACATTGTGGACGAGGTAAGGTTTCTGCTCTGTATGAAGTTTTGAGGGAGAGAGGTCAGCCATCAACACAAGAAAAAGGACCTGTATGACAAAGGAGGTAGTGTGACTTTGTGCAGCTAAAATATTAACAAACTTGAGCATGTTATGAAGTACATGAGTATATGAGATAGGAATGGGGTGGGATTGGGAATGTCATTAAAATGCTGTGAAAACTGAAGTTGTGGTTAGAGATTCTTTTTCTACGCCTGTTTCTGTTGCTTTTCTTGTCAAGTTGTCTCCAAGAGGGGTTTAGGTAGAGTTTGAGTGCTCCTATCTTACGTTGAGCTCTGCACAGAATGTGTCAGGAGATCTCCAGGAGCATGGTGGTACCTACAGCCCCCACATGGAGCCTCTGTGGGTCCTTTATAGCTAAAGGCTATGCCTCACATTCATCTGGAAGTTCTTAGCAAACTTTCCTCCATAGCCAGGAATGGGCCTGGATTGCAATGTTAACTATCTCAGAATGTTTTATATTTTTAACAAAAAATATTATACCAAGGTAGTCCTAACTGTCAAACTGGGATGCGCTAAGTTTGCGTTGTACATTGTTTCCTTTTATGTACTGTTTGTCTTTAACAGACTTGGCATGACTGCTTCCCAGGCAGTAAATACATACTGGCATAATTAAAGCACTTCCACATCCTTTGCAGGTAAAACCTCAGATGGTATCTCTGGAGGGAGATGTTGGAACTGCCCCAGAAATTGCCAACTGCTGTTTATCTGTTAACCAGTACCTGAGCTACCATTTTTCTGAATCACTGTCCCAGACCACATCTGTATTTACGGTGATCCCCTCTGATCCATAGGTTATTACTTGGGCAATTGTAAAAACTGATCTATAAAAAATGCTGTGTTTTTTAATCTTATTTTTTATGCATTAGATGTGTTCAGTCAGAAAAAGATGAGCCAGAGAAAGCAACTTGAAGACTTGGGTTTTATCCATGTAAAATTCCATATAAGACAGTATATCTTAGTTAATTCTTAACAAGGTAGATTTCCCTCAGCAAGGTAGCTATATTGGATGCACTTCTGAGGATATACCCAATTAGTTCTGCTGCTGCAGCAGCCAATGTTTATGGACATAAATTCATGCATCTTGATCCTGTTGCTGCCACTGTGTAAGCAGATTGTTTGGACAGGCACGGAAGCCTGCTCGTATAATTAAAGTTGTAGCATCTGCACAATAGTTATATACTTAAAATTACTGTGCCTTGGTGTCAACTTCCTCTATTGATCTTTAAACCAGCACGAAATGAAACTGAAAACACAAGCCATTCAAGCAAAAATTCCATTAAGGGTAGTAAAGAGTACAGAGTACTGTGGGGCTTCTAGTGCAAGGGCAGGACTACATTTTTCCTATCTCACAGGAAAGTTGCAAGAGTCATCTTAATATTACGTGATGGAAAAGGACATAAATCTATATGGATAAAGCGAATCTATGCATAAGCAATTAGCTTCTGCAGAAGAAGAGACATAGGTTTTAAACCTTTTGAAAAGCCCTTTTCCCATGCCATCAAGTAATTTAAACCGTAGACTATACGTTGGGGAATTAGAGCTGCAAAAACTAGCCTGGTCATAACTTTATGTAAGCGATAAATTAAATACAACTATTAGCTCATGACTGTTTGGAAAATAAAGGCACAGTTTGCCTTAACAAGGCTAACCTGGATGATTTCTTTTGGGAAAACACTTGGATCTTTTTTTGATATGTTTTACAAAAAGATGTGTAATGTTTCAGTTGACCGCTGCACTCTGCATTTAAGCCTTTATTTGAAAAAAGGTTCAGGGATAAAAAAATTTCATACAAATATTTGTGGAATTCCTTGTGTATTTCTAGGACAAAAATTATTGAGTGGATTTAAAAGAGATCCCTCCAAAGATGAATTTTACCAGTAACAGAAAAACTTTCTAAAATGAGTGCTTCTCATCAAGCATAATCTTACTGCCTAAACAGTTGCTATTTAGTGAGATGACTGACCTTAAATCCAACCATAATGGGACCTTGTAGTCCTCAATTACACAGATGGACTGTAGATTTTATTTATGATAAACTTCATTAGGAGTGCAATAGTATTCCTTGTTGTCTCCTTCTTCCGTGTTTTGCAAAGTGACAGTGTCAATTTTGTAAGTGGCTTTTGCAAATCAAAATGAGCCTGGAGGAGCCTGGTCTGTTCCCAGCCTCAGTATCAGGGGTGGATGTGACAGCACTGAATTGTGGTGGAGGAAGGATATTTTGGGGTGGTGGCTGTGCAGGGACAGTTAAACAACACTGCTGACAGAGCCTGTGGAGGAGCAGCCAGGACCCCCTTCTGTGGCCATAGGGCCTGCAGGGGCCCCTCTGGATTACAGGGGCTGGGTGCACCTCTGCAAGCCACTGATCTTGGACTGGCTCGTTCTAAGTGACATCACAGCACTTTCCACCTCTTCTTGTACTGTGCTGTGTACCTAGGAATTGCAGCAGGCAGTTTAATTCCTTGGGTACAGTAATGTGGGGTAAATGTGCTCCCAGGGTTAAATGGGGATTGGTGCAGGCTATTTAAGGGTAGGAAAAGTCAGGCTCTGAGTGGGGCAAATGAATCTGTTCTTCACCACTTCTGAGAGGGAATCCTTCTCTTCCCTTTTGCTTACTTTGAGTTTCAATGGCTTGATACATCCTTGTTGATACCTTGTAGTAAACACCAGTTTTAGTCTATAGCTACAGAGACAGCTTTGGGAAAGGATAAAGTG
The DNA here is from genome assembly GCA_013397375.1 of Toxostoma redivivum. Classification (NCBI taxonomy): domain Eukaryota; kingdom Metazoa; phylum Chordata; class Aves; order Passeriformes; family Mimidae; genus Toxostoma; species Toxostoma redivivum. Next base: position 418,869 of record VXBI01010438.1, read on the forward strand.
GCTTACTGTCAGCGATCCTACCTTCTTCACAGGTGCAACCAATTGCTATATAAGAACCAAGGTAGAGCTAAGCAAAGAGCAGAACTGAGCAGGGGTGGGCAGGTCTGGACCTCTGGGTGACGTGACTGCGTGTTTTAGGAGTTACATCTCTATGATTCAATTACTGAATCATTCCCCTCCTTCTGTTAGGTTGCAGAAGTGTAGTTCTGTCAGGGACTTGCATCAGGAGATAAATGTCATAGTTTAGCTACCATGTCTGGGAAGAATCTTCTAGGCAGGATGGTGGGATACTTAAAATTAAAACCCTAGCAGGCTTTGTATTTGTTCTTCATTTTTTTGTATGAACCTGCTCTCACCAAGTTGGTGGGACGATTCACCCATTTAAATAATGTTTTCATTGGCATGGCTTGCATTCATTTTTGTCATATTGATGCTCTCTTTATTTTCCCTGGCTGGTGGAAGCCCTCGGGTGCAGAAAGCAAATGGACAGGAATTTAAAGGAGCTTCTGACAGTCCAGCAGTTTCATGGTCAGTTTGGACAGCACCAAAAATAGGGTTGGAAGGAATGGACAGGCAAAACCAGACAGGGTCTGGTCATGAGCAGAAAGCAGTGTCTAGCTGCCAGTCTTACTGAACTATTTGTTTCTTGGTTACTTCATGAGAGGAAGGAGCAGAGTGTGAGATGGTGATAGTGATAACATCACCTCTGATTTAGGGTGTTAGGGGATCTGAAGGCTGCCTGTATGTGAAAACTGTTGACACAAAGTCTGGGAATAGTGCAGAGCTTCAGGTTTGTCCTGCCTTACACAGAACCAGAGAGCAGCCCCAAAAGTGGAACTATTTATGGGAGGCTGTCTGTTTTCTCTTGTGACTTGTGGATGTTGTTTCTTCTTCACCCAGTCTCTGAGCCCTATTGGTTTGCACATAAATATAACTTTCCCAGTTTTCAAGTCTGCTGTTTTCCCAGAGGAATGTCTGTTCCTGGCATGTAGCCCTCCTTTTATCATATTGAAGATCACCTCACTCACTGAGTGTTGGTAGCTTCTGGTAGGTGACCAGCTTCCTAAATACTGCCAGCTACTAGACCCCTCCTCTCTGCTCTCAGATGGAGACATTGTGGTTTGTTTGATCCTGCCCTATATGATGCCCCATGCCTTCAATTTCTTCAGTGCAGCCCTGACCATGATCCTGAAATACCTTGCCAAGGAGAGAGTGATGGAGGAGGTTTGCCTTCCTTGCAATCTGAGTCAGGTGGCCCAGGGAACCACAGAAGAAGTGCTTGCAGGACGGTGGTGGTGTGTCATGTGACTCTTCCGTGTATCCAGTCCTCGTGTGTCTAATTGTCACGGACAATGCTAAGTGAATGTGCCAAAGCTGTCAAGATCACATGCTGTTTTTGCATACACTCCCCAACTTAGCCAAATACTGTATTGCTGGGAAATTTTCTCAAGAAACTCTAAAGGTTTAGACTAAATAATATCCATAAGTGACAACTTAAATAGAGACAGAGCACTGTGTTTAACCTCACAGTTACTAACCTACAGGTTCTATAAATCACAACTTTCTTGTGTTTTTTTTTTTTTTTTTTATAGGGATTTAATTTGCCATCTTAGGTAAAAGGCTTGATTCTGTATGATTCTGCTCTCAAACCAAGTCTCACCCTTGCTTTAGTTTTTTAGTTATTCAGAACTGCAATACATTTATACTTTGGTTAATGCATATGTGCCATGGCTAGTGACTGCTAGTTTAGCTGTTCTTGTACTGTTCTTGTACTGTTGCTTCAGGTCAGAGGGATCAAAGGTCTGGTATTTTAAGAGATTTGGTGCTACTAGATAAAAACATTTTGCATTCCATGCATGCTCAATCTCTAAAGATAAGTAGGGAGGAATACTGGAAAACCCTGGTATCTCAATGGAAATGATAGTCAGAATGTAACTTACGTTGCATGGTGGTAGTTTACATTCATCAACATACCTTTGTTTTTGTTTTCTACTTGTTATAAAATCTTTTGCACTTCTTTTTAGTACTCATATGAACATTTGATAACTGCTGCTGTGAAGATTTTATCATTGAAACTATTGCTTCCTGAGCATTTCTTTAGGTAGTCCTATCAATGATTATAGCTTTGGGGGCTTTAAAACTGAAGTTACTTTAACATGCAGTAATGGTACTTGATAGTTTCCTCTGGGAGTCCAACCACTGTGTTAGCTAAAACAACTGTATGAAGAATGCTGTTCTCATGGCTCAAACACTTGTAATGCTGTCCCACCCAAATTAACTTCAGCATGAGGATATGACTTTTAAACCATGAATGAGATAAGCAATGGAACTATTTGTTACTGTCCCTCACACGTGAAGGTATTTCTTTCAACCAAGTTAGTATTTAACTTTCTTTATTTTACTGCTAACAAAAACAAAATCATATAATTATAAAAGAGGCAGGTGTTTCAGTCTGTTGTACAAAAGAAAGGCATCACTGATTGGCTCTGACCAGCTGGTATAGAATTCTGTTGGTGAATTAAATACAGGGTATGAAAGGATACCTTTTTCTAAGTGAAGAAGATTGGCTGACATTAGGTGAAAAACGTTAATGGCAATTTCACTAAAATGAAATTTTAGTGCTTCAGTTCTTTCTGGCTGCACTGTATTTTTTTGCAAGAAACCATCCCAGGAATTCATCCTAGCATGATAGCAGAACTGTTTTTAAAAAGTATCAATTTCATCATGCATGTGCATGGATCATAAAATTATAAAGCATCCCAAGTTATCCCATCATGCTAATGCAGGATTTTTCTGTTTTATGAGAATCTTTGGATAATTTGTTCCATGATGCTTTTTCACCTCATTTCCATACTGCTGCTGCTAGCGTTTTGTACCAGATGCTCTTCTGTCATTAGAGCAACTGCTTCCTGACTCTTTTGTGTGCGAAAACTTGTCTACTATGTGTATCAGGTGACCCAATAAAATCTATTTCAAATCTTGCTCCTTTTCTTTCATGAGACCATCCCAATTAAAAATACCTTGTTATGCTCTGTGCCCCCAAATGTTCCATTATTGTTTTAGCTTGAATACAGTCCTGTCCTTACATATGCCTGATATAGTTGATTATAGTTGATGAAGATGGGTGACATGTATTCAGTACTATCTTACTTATTTGATATCTCCACCTCCTGGGGAGTCTGACTACATGTATTTTTCTACAGAAGATCTATAAAAGTAGGGTCTGATAATACTGCCTTGAGTGGCTGGCCCTATTGTCTACATGTACATAAGCAGAGAGAGAGAAGGCCTGTGCCAGATGAAAGAAATATTAAGTATCTGCCTTGTCTGCATAATTAGAGGGAAACCAGTACATGATAGCTAAGACAAATATGAGCTTGTTATCAGCTGATAATATTGCTGCTTCTCTCCCCTTGTATACAGCAGCAACCAGATGGACAGAGGCAATGGCCCTTCCCCCTGTTTGCAAGGGAACTTTGCTCAGTCCTGGACCATCCGGGTGTTTGACAGATATAAATTGATATCTGAAGCTTCAGGTCGAATTTTGCTTCCTCAAGAACTTACAGGTGTCTCATCAGTCCTACATGTAATACGTTCTTGGATGGCTAAGTAGGACTGAATACCAGTGTGTATGTTACTAAATCCTTTTCCTGTGTCTGTAAGCAATATGCTCAGATGAGCAGTTTGAGGTCACCACCAGTGTAACCTGGATCCATACACACATCTACTTTGGGCTCTCATTCTCATCATACTTCTGTGGTGCAGTTTATGCTGGAGTAGATATATATAGTGGTGGCCAGAAGGGGCAATGTGTGTTTACTTCCTTTGTCTTGACATCACTCTCCCACTGCTCCTCTCAGTGTTCAAGCATTCTGCTTTGGAGTCAGCTGAACAGCAGTGCTGGAGATGCAGACCTGGAAGAGACATGGAAGTAAGAAGGGAAAGCCTGCCCTCTGGCCCAGCCTTATCACAGAACTTCCTAGTTTGGTACCCACAAGTTGTCTTGTCTTTGGCTCTACAAATCCAAAGTAATTGAGCTGTTCAGAAAAAAAGTAGATCATGAAGTTGTGAAAGGCAAATATAATCTGAAGATAAATCATGCACAGTCAATGGAGCTGGGGCTATGAAGTTAATTTCCTGGGAAGATTAAATGAATCAGAAAGCAGACCCTTTTGAGCATGCATTGCAACATACCTACTTTGACAGAATTCTTCCCCTAGAGGCCCCTGGCAATCTGCAGACCTCCCCAGACTAAACCTAAGGGCCTTTCTGTAAATAAAGAAGGGACAAGCTCTGGAGGCAATCTGTATCTCTGTGAAAAGCCTCTTTGTTCCAGTCTGTGAGGGCTGGAAAATTCTTGGGCAGCAGAACTATGGATGCTGACAGAAACAACTTCTCCTGCTGGTTTGGCTCTCTGATGAGAGAGCGAGTGGCTGGCTCTGCTGGTGGATCTGACACCCCATCCCTGCAGCTGAGGGAGACTGGCAAACTTACTGGGGCATCTGGCAAATATAAAACCTTATGCAGTGTTTGAGGCTCGCTCTCCTTGACTGCTTTCTGCCTCTCCTGGTGCAGGAAGGTGGAGAGTTTCCAGCTGAAACAGTTGATGGAAAATTCCTGCTAAGGAAGAAAAACTATAGGCTTAACTCTGGGAGAGACTGTAGTGATGGGCTGGGGCCAAACTTAGGAAGATCAGGGCATGGGCTGGTGCCATCCCACTGTGCCTGTTGTCTGTGAGGGATGCTGGGGTGCTTCTGCTGCTGTCAGGATGGGGGATGGTGAGTCAGGGATCTGCACTGCTTTCTCTGCTTGTTCCTTTCTTTCTGCAGCAGGTGAAACCCATGAAAATGTCATAGCTCAGCAACCAAACTGGCCATGGTTACTGTTTGGAGAGGATGCCCTGTGAGGAGAATGCATAGAGCATCTGAATTAATTCACCACCCATGGAAATACTCTACAAATAAAGTTATATTTTTTAGTTATAAATTTTATGCTGGAATGGTTAATTTTGAATGTGTATAGGGGAGAACACCCAGCAATTAGTATTACATTAATAATTAATGATAGATTTGGCCAAATTTCGAAGGGTATCCTAAAGCTGAAACTCAATCCTTAGATTAACAGAACTTCTGACCAGTTCTAGGACTTGTAGACTTCCTCAGGCATTGTTGAAAAGGTTTTGTTTTCCTTAATTTTTCATATTTCAATTTGGTAATGTTACTTTCCTGTTGCTAATGTCCCTGTTCCTCTGTTTATTGGTTACAAATCTTAAAAAAAGATCTAGGCTTTGGCTTTTGAGGGAAAAAGGACATGGAGCAGGGAAACAGAGGAGGGCCCTTTGGAAGATTTGTGGAATTTGATAATGTTACAAGTGAGGCCAATCGCCATTTTAAAAATTGCTATTCAAGCAAGTATTTATTTCTGACAGAAATGGAGGAGTCCGAGGAAACCCTTGCTTGCATTTGTTCTAAGGCTCAGGATGTTCTCCTTGTTGTGTTTCTCCCTCTGCTGAATACTTTGTCTTCTGCAGGTGTCAGTGGAGGGTTTCATAAACACACTGCTTGGTTCACTGTCTTGCCCTGAGATCTTGGTGCAGCTTTTCACTTTGCATCTCTATAAATAAATCATTACCTTTCACAAATGAATCACCTATTGTTTGAGGTGAGCAGAATATTTTAATGGCATCTAAGTTAAGAATTGTGATTTTTCTTAATGTTTGGTTTGTATTTCTGACCTGCTATAGTTAGAATTTATGTCCAAGGAGGTATAAAAAAAAATAGGACAAAAAAAGCTCACTGAGCTGCAGCTGTAACAGAGACCCATGTCCTTGGTGTTATTATTATTCATGACTCATGGTGTAACTGTAGGATGGAGGAGTTGCATTCTTTGGAAGCTCAGGTCTGGGCATTGCTGAAACACAGGACTGAAATGGCCCAAAGCTTTTTCCTTGTGAAAAATAACAAATAGAACTATGTAGTGGAGCAAGGGAAACAGCAAAATGTCAGGATGTGAAGAGATGTTTGTGTGCTCAGAACTCACCTGATTTTCTACTGTACCAGTTGGACATCTCAAAGCTGTTCCTGCTTGCTGCAGATCTTGCCACAAACACTCCTGGAGGCCAGCAGTCTCACTTGCAGCACATCTACCTCAATATTGGTCAGCATGGTGGGCTGCAGGCTTCTACATCCCTCTCACAGCCTGCTATAATACTCCTACAATATTTTAAGAGTTCTCTCTGTTGTATTAAGAACACCTAATTGAGGCTTTGCTGATCCTTTTTGGAAAAGGTCTTTTTTGGCTCTTCTCTGAGCTGTTTGGGCTCAGCACAACACTGGGAGGCATCCAGGGTTTTGCTTTACTCTCCTTTTGAGAGTGGGGTCTCCAGGAACAGTCATGCACCTCATTCCATGCTCAAAATAGCAAAGCTCTTTCTGTAGAAAAGTAAACTTTCATGGTTCCTGAAGAAATAAATGCTACTGAATAGTGCTAAGTGGGCTTTAGTGCATGCATATGACAGGGAGGACACACTTAAAAAGAGAAAAATAAAAAAGCTTCAAAGATTGTTTAAGAACAAGTTAGTGAATGTAGTGTGAAATAGAAGTAAAAGCATTTCTCCTGGCCTCTACCACCTGCTTGGCTGAGGGCAGGTTGAGAGGTAGGACTGGAAGCATTGAGAGGGCAGAAATGCACTGAGATGCAGGACACCAGGGTGCCTGGGACTGCAGGGTCCCTGGCTCAAATGGGAAGTCTATGTGCTCGTTGAATCCCACCCAGAGACACCAAAGAACATGTCTTGGGGAATTAAGTACACACAGATGGTTTAAGCAAACAGCAGCGAAGGGAGGGGATGATGGGTGAGCCTGCAGGGCTTTTTCCCAGGAACTGTGCTCTTGTATTTAGTAACTTGAGCAAAACTGTGCTGCATCCTCAGATGAAATACACTTGTTTTGTACTGCACTCTGCTTCTTCGCATCCCCATCAGGACTTTTTCCGGTTTGATGCTGACACAATATTGCTAGATGGTGATTGCCACTTGAGGACTAGTACAGATGATTTTATATCTCATAACAAATCTATCAGAGGATTTGCTAAAATGGAGTCTCATTCCCAGCTAGCTTTCCCAGTCATACAATTATACAATTTTGTTTGCTGTTGTCTTTTTTTTTATGTTTGTGGTATCATATTCCAGACTAGATTTAAACTCTGAATTTTCCAGAACTTAGATATATTTGTATTTTAAATATACATTGGTCCTTTTAACAGAAGTTACACCATTTTTCAGATCATATTCAGAGTTTTAAAATATACCTTCATTCCTGGTTCCAGATATAAGCTGTATGGTTGAGAGACTTCATTGCTCTGTGTTTATATTCTGTCAAGCTCAATGGCACCTGATCCCGATTGAGTGAGCTCTTTGTTACTTCTGAGCTAGAAATAATACCTGTACCTGGTACAGGTCATCCTGTTCCTGCTAAATGTTTTTAAGATGAGTCCATAAGTGCTTGAAGCGTAAGAGTTTGGATGTTATGTAACAATTATGTTCTAATGGGAGAGTATGGTGGATGGTCTTAAGAGGATTCTTGCTCTCACATTGTTGGAAATTTCCCTTGAAATGCTATTAAGGCTTTATTTTCTGAAATGCAAAGTCCACATACAAGCTCTCTCCCAGCAAGGACAAACTCCAGCATTGCTCCCATTTCAAAGGTTTGGCCTCTGCAAGTAACCTCTAGTTAGATATATCAGTGATGTATTAAGGGGTTTTGTTGCTCCCTTATTTTCTTCTGACAGTAAGTCCAAAAAAGGGGCTTTTTCAGAGTAGGAAAATTGTTTCAATCCTCTTTTCATTCAGTTTTGTGGTCTCTTCATTTCAATGATTAAGGACTTGGCAGGGCTGGACTTCTTTTTTGGTTTGGACGATAGCTTTGGTTTGGAACATCCCAAAATAAATTACGTCCAAAAGTTTCCTCTTTGTCTGCTGTGATTTCAAAGCAATTTTCATGGCTCAGTTCAGGGCTGCATAATAGAAGAAAATGGAAGAATAATTACTGCCTGCAGAACTTCTAGCACAGCAGTTGTTTAAGTAGCTGCAAAATAATTTAAGGTACAGGCAAATTTCTTGTTCCCTGAAGAACTATGTGTTTTGAGCCAAACATTTTTCCTTGAACTAGGCACATAGTTCCTGTGGCAGTCAGGCAGCAGGCACAGCCCCAGTGTGCCAGTGGTACTAGCAAAGGCACCACTGGCATTCCTGCCCATCTGAGGTGCAAAGCTCACCTCCATCAATACTGCTCTGTGTGCTGGGTGTTGTGGCTCCCAATCACTCCTGGAAATCTTATAATTTCAAACCTCACATTGAATAAAAAAAAAAATTAAAATTAGATTACTCTTCCCTCTGGGAAACCCACAGCACTCGCTAAGTTCAGACCTCAATCTTGGCCCTGGCTGAGCAAAGCAAACAGAGGGTTGCCCTAGTGGAGCAGCCAAGACTTCCTGCTCATGTAGGGGAAATTTCACAATAGACATTCCAGCACAGGGCCAGCCAAAGGGTGGCATGTGGAGAAGGGAGGGCAGTGAAGCAGCTGATCTCTGTCTTGCTCCTCACTGGGGGCAGTCCCACTGCTGTCCAGTCAAGGAGGAACTTAGGGGGATGAGAGCTTCATCAAGATGATTTAAACCATTAGCAGAAATAGCTTTGACTGAATCATGTGGTAAGTGACTTCTTTAAGGCTGACTTCTTGTAAAGTGCATGGGAAAATGCAAAGTGACCAAGAGAGAGTTTACCTAGGCAGTGTGGAGATCTACCAGTGGGCTTTGTCAGATGTCACAGCTTGCAGAGCATCTCCTGTTTTACAGGCATAGCCACAGAACACGAGACACCAAAAAACAAACTCATAACTGAAGTCTTTGGTGGGTATAAAACTTCATTTGCATAATTTATCTTGTTGACTAAAAAGGCTATTCATTTGCTCAGAATTAAATTAATTTCTATACCCACCTGTAAATTTGACCTGTTCAGAGCTAGTGTTATCACAGTGACTTTATTTATCTCAGTTAAAAGCCAAAATCCTTGTCATTTCAGGGAAAGAAAAAGCCACCTAGTGGTAGTTATTAAAAATTATTTAAGCTTTCAGCACATTAGCACCTACAGGTTATGGAAATAGGAGGATGGTGGTAGCCTTGCAAGCCCATACAGAATTAGTTAAATGAGGGGCTTTCTAGAGGTTCTCAGGACACGCTCGCAGTGGCAAATACAGCAAAACCAGGCCGAGCCTTCTGGCCATAGGTTGTCCATTTATGGTCAGAAAGCCAAATGTGCAAGAATTTGCTCAGGGCAGTGGGAGCACTGCTACACATCTGGGCTTCAGTGGTCTTGCAGCTGGAGGGAGCAATGCTGAAGCATTTCAAACCTGGCATCTCAGTCCCAGTAACCATCTGTGTCCCTATGTGATTCAGGGAGGCAAAAGCCACAGGATCTCAAGTCTAAGCTATGGGGGAATTTACTTGGATGGAAAGTGTTTAGTGGGTGGGAGAATGGGACATCATAGCACAGGTTTTTGCTTTTGGTGTCCCAGGGGGTGCCATTATCCCACTAAAGACCTCAATGAGTTGTGTTTTCCAGCAGAGACACGCTATTAACATGTTATTAGGCAATTTTCTATGTAAAACCTTAAATTCTAATTAGGGAATGTCTTAACAGGTCAAGTATAAAACATACATGGATTATCCATGGATAATTTAACAGGAAACAACAAAGAAAAGATGACATACCTAATTGATCTAAAGTGAGGGTAATAAATGTAAAAAATAATAATAATGTCTGAAAGCTTGTTTTGTTTCATTTCCTCAATTTTGGTGCATATTCATTCCATACGGGGAGCACTCATGGAGTACTAAGGAGTTACTATTTAATTTTAGTAAAAACAAACTGTGTCTTCTCCCACTCCCTTAAAATAAAAAGACTTACAAAGAAACATCCTTTCCTGATTATTTTTGCAGACTGGTGAGATCTTTCATTTTTAAAGTGTTTCCAAGTTGTCTTTGTCCAATTATCATATTATTTCACTCAATAGGTAATGTAGATGAAAGATGCTGTTTTTTCCCTACTATAAAGAATGAAACAAGTTACTGAAACGAAGTTTCCCAAGTTTTATGTTGTGTTAACAGGAATTCTGTTTCTTTGTCTAATCCCTAATTGATAAACTTGATGGAAAAAGTATACATATTCTATAATTGTACAAGCATGAGGTATTTGTGTGTGTAGCCACTGAACAAACCTATGCCAATATATTGGACAGACTATTCAAATGGGAATGAACAGCACTGAAAAATAGCCACGAATGAGAGAAATAAGCAGAAAAAGGAAATAAAGAAACAGAAATCAACTTATGTTAGGAGTGACTTTGACTAAGAACTCACACCTGCCCTTGCAGGGGATTGCCTCACAATGTTGGTCAAAGGTTCTTGTCTTGCACAGGCATCTCTGTTGTTGATGTTCTTTTTTCAATCCCCTGCTGCAGTTAAGAGAGTTATATTGGGAGGATAAGTTGATTATTATAATTGTTCATTAATGCGCTCTTATTTAATGTACTTTGAGAGGTTATATTCTTCAGAATGATGACAAATTATGGTAACTCCAATTAATGTCACTGCAGCTAAAGAGATGTAAGCATTTCTATTAATATGGAGCAGTTTTCTGGTGTTTTATAATGAAGTTATAAAAAATTGCTGGAACTTAAGGTACAAGTTTCCAGTATATTTTATGCACACAATATTCCCTTGAATCTGATCTAGTTGATAGATATATCAAATCTAATAAAGTATAAATAAAGTGGAAAGAATCTACTGAAGATAGAGATTCTAGCTTGTAGAAATGGAAATATACAAGGGGAAATATATACACTGCTTTCTCTTTAGGTTAAGGCAGGTGGACCTGTGGTGGCACATGTGACAGGCATTTTGCTCAAAGGGATCTTGCACCCTGGGCTGGTGTTTTTATCAGGATTCCCACTGCCCTCTACATAGTCGATTCGCTGCACCTAGTAGCTCCTGATGCATGGTTAACTTATAGCAAAACAGTGTTGAATTTATTAAGCTCTGTTTATATTCTTGGAGGAGCTCACAAGGAGCTTGCACACAAAGGCAGCTGACCTCGGAATAAAAATAAACAATTTAACATTAAAATCAGATCCCATCCTAAAAGTCAGAAAATGCTAGCCCACCTTTAAAAATTGTGCTGACTTTGGATATTTTAGTGTGAGATGCTAGAAAAACAAAAATAACTCAAAAAATTTTAAATTACAGGAAAAAGAAAGGATGAGAAACCAGCTAACTATGTTATCCTGATCTACTGAAGTTTTTCAAAGGTACTGACAAAGGAGTTGCAGATAAAACTGACCCAAACTTTTAGAAAACTTGGTAATTTTTCTCACAAGAGGAACATACAGAGAGAGGATGTCTATGTAATGGTTTTTTAAATATATTTTTCTCCTTGGTTTAGAGATAATGAAAATATTAAATTATTTGTACTAACTGGTTAGTGCACCAAAGTCAGCACGAAAGCACTAAGGAGCTGTTAACTTGAATTCTGATGCAAGTTCTGCAGGGAAAAAAAAAAGGTCTGTTGAGTAACAGCTTGCCTGATCTGATAACTGAGACTGACAACATGATGCAGAAAGGGGCAATAAAGATGCTCTACTTACAAAGCAATCCATTTGGTATCTCCTGTCTTCCTGAATATAGAATGGTTTTCTGAAATCATGACAAAACATTGATGAATGAGCACATGCATTATTATAGCAGTCAATCTCAAGGTAATGAGATACACAAAATTCCTAGTTATATTGTAATCCTGTCAATTATGAGTGTATTCTAAAAACAGAAATGCTAAGAACAAAGAAAAGAGAAAGAGAAAAGGTAAGATGAGCTCAGAGCCTCACAACAGCATTGTCTTCATGCACCAAGGAATAAAGTATTTATTCACTTTGGTTATAGTTCAAGGGCCTAGCATCTTTTCAGCCCCCTTTCTTTTCTGTATTCCCTTGGTCTTTTTAAGTATTATCTAAGGGATTAATGGACTTCTCCTTTATTTTCCAACTTTATTCTGCATATACAGAAAAGTAAGATGTGCCACACAATTCACATGATATTAATGTCACTAGGTATTTGTAGGTGAATGCCGGTTTTAGAAATACAACTGAATGGAAATTTTGTTGTTTGACTTTAAAATTGTGCTAGTTACCAGTTTCTAATTCTGTCAATCACTGGAATAAAAAATTACAGAGACCTAAAGCATATACATGTACAGAATATTAAAGGTTAGGGTATTTTCATTATTTTCCCCTGATGGAGAAGTACCTAAAGACTCTTTAAAAATTATATATTATGTATATATAATTGTATATATATAAATTATAGCCATTGCCTGAGAAGCCTGTAGTCTAAACAACTAGGTCAGAAAACTCAGGCTTTGATCAACAGTAGAGTGAGGATGGCTCTGGAGAGAGGCATGTTTGAAACACACCAGGAAGAAATTAACCTGATTCCTTGAGGTAGTGTGCAGTCTCATTATTCTATTACCCTTCTGTTGGCACTTTGCAGTTCAAAGGAACATAATGATGCTACTTCTGTCTAAAACAGGGGGGGAAAGAAGGAAAAATGATGAAATGCTATATGGTTAAACTGAAATGTGTCTCTTTTTGAGAAATAATTTGTAGGTGCTTTCAGAGCACGATTGTAAAAATTGGGACCTTGGACTTAGACACAGAGATTTGAAATGGGATATTCCAGCTCTCCCCTCCTGCTTATCAGTTTGACTGCAGCTTTTAGCAATCAAAGTTAAGGCTACCTGATAGTGGTCTTGGGTAACCTCTGTGAAAGGAATAATCCCCTCAGTGCAGCTCACAAAAGAAAGGGCTTTTTTTCACTTAGTATTTCCCTGCATTGGGCAATGCAATGCAGTGCTCTGGGATCCCTATCCCTGCATTGCTGCTAGATACCCAGCAGTGGGAAGTGACAGTCTCCATCTGTGCTGACTCTTGAGTGGGCACTGGGTTACAGGGGATTTTATGTCTCTTGAACTGTATGAAAAGCAGCTGGGTCTGGATTGTGGGTTTCCAGGATTTGGGTGGGTTTTTTGTTACTAGGCATTGACAATCCAGCATGCAGACGAAATGCATGGGATGGGGCAGAGATGCCAGTCAAGAGCAGCTGGGAACAAGTGATGCTCCTCTAACCACAAACATTATGTTTGCAATACAGGTTTTTCAGTGTAATGTAAATAAATAGGCATAAACACAAACCATACCTTTCCAAAGAACCCAGTGTACTGCTCAGTGCTGTCTTACAGTTAGGCACTGATAGGTATCGATGTCCATATTTTTATAGTGTTTGTCATCCATGAGCTTCAATTCTCAATAGATCCACAATCCCAGTCATCAAAATTTTTTGACACATTGTTATTATCCTTTTATAAGTAAGAACCCTTAATGACCTCATGCAGTAGTTTGGATTAAGAAGATCAAGGATGAATTAACTAATTTGCACTGAATCACCAAGGAAATCTATGGAATAATCCAACTAGGAATCTTCATTTTTAGGCTTCTTTGAAATGCAAAAATATAGCACACTATGCAAGGCCTTCCATCCTGCAATACAGAAGCAAAAGACCCAGTCCCTGTTCCACATGTACTGCACCAGTCAAAGGTTGAGGAAAAAAATGTTAAATGCAGTTAGAATTATGACAATAATAATTTACAGGTACCAGGTTTTGTTTCTTTGAGGTGTCTCTTTTTTCCTTGGGGGAAATAGTAAAGTAAAAGTAAATATCAAAGTTAGGCTAGGCTAACATGCACATAGTCATTGTTTACTCTTGTTATCTGTAGTGCCTAGTAAACTCATGAGCTGTGTACTGGTAAGAAAAAAGACTTTTGAAGACAAATCTTCCTTGTTTCACATTGCTACCAATTTCTGTTACCTGGAGATACAGACTAAGTATGTTGCCGAGCCTGGGCTTCCTCCTTTCTGCCAGCTAATAAATTCTGCACCTCCTTTCCTGCAGATTGCGGGTCTTTCTTATTTAGGTGGTGAAGTACTCGATGTGGGGAATGCATATAACCTTGAAAACATTTTGGGCTGCATGGCCTGAGGCTTGGTAGGTAACACCGAGGAATTACTCAGCTACAGTTTCTCTCTGGTACTGCTGAAACTTCAGACTTAATGCTTATCGAGATAAATACAGCCACGTGTTCTGCACCATCACAGTACAGGTGAGCATGGATTACTTGCCTGTACAAACACGAGTAAATTCATTCCCAGATTGCAAATGCGGCAATAAATTAATTACTGTCAGCTAAATCTTTCACTTGCATTTATGTCTGTTCATACATCAAAAATGATTGCAGACACCCAGCATCAGCACATTTTTATTGATCTATAGCTGTTCCTTTCTTGCCCAGCCGAAAATCACCCGGGAGTTGTCACTGCCAAGTGACCCCATGAGATGAGGCACGGACACCTGGCCAGAGCAGGCAGGTTTCGAGAGAGTTGTTTCCGGCTGTTTGTAAATTTCCTAACTGCTTCTCAAATTTTGTCACACTTCCTGACTTCGTTGTTCATGGGACGCCGCGGGGCGCTTCACCTCCGTAGTGCTGCGCGACTGCGCTTATCTGGGGAGGGAAAGGAGCAGCAGGAGAGGCGGGAGCGCACAGGTGCGGACGGGAAGGCCCCGGGGCAGGAGCGGAGCGGGACAACGCTACACCACCACCTCGGGCGGGCCCAGGGAGGAGCGGGGCCGCGCCGGGAGCGGGGCGGGGGCGCGGCCGAGACCCACTCCACTCCGCCCCTCTCTTCCCTTCGCTTCCCCTCTCCGCGCCGGCCCGGCCCCTCCCCGCCCCTCGCTCGGAGAGGGGGCCGCGGCCAGGGCGGCCCTCCCGCACCCGTGGCGCTGGCCCGGCCAACAAAGGGGGTGCCGGGGCCGAGGGAGGGGCCGCCTCAGGGCTGGGCCGCGAGGGGCGGGGAAGAAAGGGGAGGAGAAGGGAGAGGACGGACGGCGGCTGCTCGCACAGAAAGTTGTGGG
>VXBI01010438.1:433989-504677 GCA_013397375.1 Toxostoma redivivum
CCGCTGCTGCGGCCGCGCACCCCGCGGGGAGGAGGTGCCGGCACGCCCGGCCGGCTGCCGGGTCAAAATCCCCGCCGGGAGAGCGGGGGCGGCGGCCGCGCTGCCGGGGCGGCCGGGCGGGGGCGGCTGTGCCCGGGGCCTGCCCCGCCGAGCTCCGCTTCCCCCGGCCGGGAGAGGGGCTGCGTGGCTTCTCCCACATGTGGCTGTCGCGCCCTGGGCCAGCCGGGGCAGCGCCTGTCTGTCCCCCTTTGCCGCTGGCTCACGCAGCGGAGCTCCCTGGCTGTGCCGCCCCCGGAGCGGGGCTGTCCCGCTCGGTGCCAGCCCGGTGACGGGGGGGCGGTGGTGTCGCGGCAGGGGCCGAGTCCTGCCCCTCTGGAGGTCACGGCTGGGCACGGAGAGCCCTGTCGCCCAAGGGCGAGTGACGCTTGGCTTTCGCAGGTGAGGCATTCAGCTGTGCTACTGCACCTTCAGGGCCATCCCACTTTTTAAATGCCACCGTAAGGTGTCCAGCCGGCAGGGGCACAGCAAGTGGCTGCCCCGCGACTCGCCTGGGCATGGCCAGCAAGCCTCGGTCCCTCCATCGCACGCGGAGTCACACCTGGCGTGGCCCCCGGAGTTAGCGTGCCTTTCTGCTCCTGTGCTGTAGGTGCTGAGCCGTGGCCCTCCATGGGAGCCTTCTCCCGACGGATTTAGGCTGCTCCCGTGGCACAGCGCAGTCCACGAGCATGGCGCGTGTCTCCGGGCCGGAGGAAGGACCTGGTGGGGGACACAGCGAGTTCAGCGACATCATCAAGTCCAGATCAGGTAAACTGTCGAGGGGAACGGTGTTTTCCTCTTTTCTCCTCTACTCACAGCTGCTGACATAAGCTCACATTTTTAAACAGCACCTTTGTCCAGCTGTGTTTTTGGGTATACGTTGGTAGTACAGTGAGTGACTGAAGCTGTTCATGCAGCTCCCTTACTGTCACTAAGTAATAGTAACTGTAGGTTTCAGGGTTTGTTTTGTTTTATGTTTTTTTGTCAATATCAGTCGAGTCTGTTTGTTTGGGATTCACCTTTGGCATCATAATTACCTGTACTTTTGTAAATAGCCATGTGCTTAAAGTGCTCTTATGCAATCTAGTGTTGGTAGCTTTCGTGTTTATTCTCAGACGCTGAAAATGGCAACTGTGGCTGCAACACTGTACCTCCTGAAAGTGCATCGTAGTAGTACTCATGCAGTAAATTAATGTGCTTCCTCCTTAATGTAAAACAGTTGTCTAAGGCTACTCACTCAGGCATTTCCTCTAGCAAAACATTCGTGTAACAGATCTGAAGGTTATTGGGAAAATGTGGATTTTTTTTGGTTGTAGTGTGTTGGGGTCTCCTGAGGCTCTGATGGATGTTGGGGTCGGTAATGAGGTACTGTCACTTTAGCAGGAGGAAAACAGAGGTTTTAGAGGGATAGCTGTGAGTTGTTTAAACGTTGGTAGAAATCTCTGCTCCATTCAGAGACTGGATGCTCGGTTTGTCAGCCTCACAAGGCTCCCTGTTCTTTCTTACATGCAAAATGCTTCTGTTATCAAAAGATTTTCCTGTGATATCTAGCAAACTCAGCTGTGGGTTCTTTAGTTGGTTTTTGTTTGTTTGGGTTTTTGTTTTTTTTTTTATTTTCCACATGTTAAAAACTGTAGGTCTTCAGTTGGTTGTGGTTTGGTATGTCAGACTACAGAGATGTGGGTTTGATCTGGATCCCTTTAGTGTTTGAATAGTTTGTTTCCTAGACCTTTGCTGAGTCTTCCTCTTCTGGAAGAGCAGTTTATGAAACAGATGCTTGTGGGTTTTTCATCTTGAATTCTGTAGTGTTGGTTTGTTTTCTGCTGTTACTCTGGAACCTCTGGACATAACTTCATTTAGTTGTGTGTAGTCAGTATCTTTATGGGGATAGCTTGCAGACAGTTTGTATACATGTATGTATCTAAGTACTACAGTTTTATGAGATGTGTGAGGAAACATGGATGTATTGGAGGTTTTTCATGAATGAACAAATTGTACAGTAAGTTCTGTTGTTTTGGTTAAAGCAGGTGATTGTAAATTTCCTGTTACAACCACTTTAAATTTCTTCAGTGTGAATGAGAAAATGCTGTAAATTCAAATACAAGGCTACAGGACTTGTGCACTAAATTAAAAGTAGTGAGTGATGACTGACCTTAAATAACTTTTTCTAAATATTGTGCTGGTTTGGATCTGGATGTGTGATTTCTTTAAAGAAATTACTGTACTACTGTAGCTCAGAGTTGAACTATTCACCACAAGTAAATCTGTGGGAGGGTTTTCCTAATAAAAGGTCTGAAGTTTTCTGAATCATAGGTGACAGTGAATTAAAGGCTAGTTGTCAGGACTAAGAAGATATTTTAATTTTCTTAGGTATTTTGGAAAGAGAATGCTGAATTTGATACTTAGAAAGGAAAACTGAGTTTTTTTTTTTTTTTTGCTGCAAAGATTTCTCCAGCATGAAATGCTCCTCACTCTATATGACTTGAAATAGAGTAGAAGTGTTACAAATTATTATTTGGGGTAGCTAAGGCATCTTTATGGCTTTTGAGGCTCAAGAGATCAGAAAAAGGCAATAATTTGCTGTTACAGAAAATAGGCTGTTCTGTTTCTTGCTGCTCTGTAAGTTCTTAGCACCAGTGATGTGGGAAGTCTCAACACTGGTTAGGGAGCACTTGCAAATGTGCATTTAATATTTTCACTGAATAAATAAAATACAAAAAAACACTGGGTGAAAAACTCTAAGTGATGTAATATGTGATCGAGTGATTTAATATGTCATAATATATTTTTAGTGTGTATTATTCCTATGCATTTTTAAACAAGCACACTGAAAACAGTTTACTCTATTATTGTAAATAAAAGAAGATAGATGTATAATGGCTGGTGTAAAAATCACTTTCTCTGTGCTCTCCTGAGCAATTGTCTGTCTAATTCAATGTTTGTCTTCATCTTTTCTGAATAATCACCAAGCTGTCAGGATATTGTGGTTATTTAAAACCATTCATATTCTCGAAGTGATATTTAAGATCTATGGCTAGGTCTTTTTTTTGTTGTTTTTCTTGTAACAAGTTGGAAGAAAATTATAATTTGAAATGCCAGAATCTCTCTGGGTCAGACCTTAACAAAGAGTGGTACTAGTAAAACTGTTTCTAAATATTTGGATACAAATGTAAACTACAGTCTTCAGTAGTCTTTAGTAGTCAACTGAATGTATTGTCTCTTTTTGTAGTCGTTGCTGCTGTCTTGCTTTGTAAAACTCTGAAGCAGCTTAAAGCCATAAAGGTGGCACTGTCAATACAGGCAGTGTGCTGGTTACTGAGCTTTGATCTAAAGTCACTCTTACGAGAGAGACTGTATTAAGACACAAAGTTTTACACCTGCTCAGGACTGTGTGCGGCCCATATATGCTTGTTTTTATTAGCAGAACAAGCTATGTAATTTTTCCTTAGACTTGTAATTGGAAAGCTACCAGTATGCCTCATGAAGGATTTCGGAGAACTGCAGAAAATTATGATTTCTCTATAGACCAATCAAAATAAATTAACATGATTTCCATTTGTCACTTTTACAAAAAAAAAAAATAGGGAAATGTACTCATAGGATTTCAAGATGGGAAAAAGTAATTTTGCAAGTATCTCATCTGTTCTTTCCTCTCAAACTAAGAGGATGAAGGGTAAAACACTTTGAATGGGTATTTCTGTATGTTATTGATTGTATTGGAAACACTTTTTCCTTCAGTGATCAGCAAAGAAACTTTAAATGAATGTGCTATAATCTGTTACAAGTGATACATGCTTGATTTTTTTCCAGAGCAGAGATTTTCTATGTCCTTAATATCACTTCTGTTACTTGTGATGAAAGAAAAAAGACTTTTTTCTATTGTCCAGTTAGCATTTATTATTTTCTGCTTTGGATGTGGCCCCTCTTTGATTAAGTAATCTGTTAGTATGGATCTACGTGTAGCTATGAGTTATCTTTGAAGAGACCTCTTCTGCACTTAGAATAGTTTTTGATGGTGACCAAAGCTGCATATAAAATAACTTTTAGTTATTGTGTTTGTGAAGGAAGCTGTTTTTTGTTCTCAGACAAATAATCTGTTTGTCTCCCTTCTTTCTGTACCAGTGGTGGATGCTGATGGCTGAGTGGTATTTAGTGGGTAGGATACTTGTTCCTGGGTGGTTATGCTAGGTTTAGATATTTATAATTGGTATTATTTAACATTATTAGCCTGTGCTATGCCTGGGTGTCTGTATAATGGCTTGCTATGGAAAAGCAGTTTTCCTTTTTATTAACTTACTTGTAGTATGAAGTAATGTATAGGGAGCTGATTTATATCTTTGAAAGGCATCTTGTGCAGATAGGTGAGTTTTTCTCATTGAAATAGCTTTTGGGAAGGAATGCTGTGCAATGATTGCCTTACAGTGGTGAAAACAGTGCTGTCATCACGGGCTTGAAATACAGATGAGTCTTTACTATGATTAATTATGGAAAAAGACAAACTCACTTAAAATCTGTCACGGTAGCTTGGAATGGTAATATATAATTAAACAGTAAGACATAGCAAAAAAAACATTTTTAGAAGATTGCGCCTCTTGTGCATTTTAAGATATAAGCTCTCTCTAAATTGAGGGGAACTTAATTCTACTCAAATATATTTGTCTGAAAGACCGCTTTGAGAAATTGTAACATAGTTTTGGACTTTTGAGGCAGGGCTTATTCTAAGAACTGCTACTGTTTTCTGTCTGTCTCCTTGCCCCCTGAAGCAACAATTACTTGGCTAGCAGCCCCCTTGCTCCTGGGGAGCTCCTGGGACCTCCCTGTGCCATGATGCCTCTTGTTGCCTTTGGAACCAGTTCCTTTAGTTGTGTCTCTCGCTGCCAGATAACTACAGGCCAAATGTGCTGCTTCTCCTTTTCCATTTTGGCTCTGCTGGTGTGAAACTGTCAGGAGTTGTCATAGTTGCAGGTGGACCCTTAGGATTCTGTCAAATGGGTACAGAGTTGGTGTAGCCGGATTTGCACTGTGTGAACTCTTCAGGGACATTTGTGCAGTGTGTGGATAGGGTGTTAAAGATGAGTTACAAATTTGCTCTCCTTGTTTCTAGCCACTGAAATGACTTTTTAAAGACTAAGCCTTTGGGTTGCTGTAGCCTGGCTCCTTTCTGTCAACTCTATCACTTCCTTTTCTTGGGCTGTCTGGTGGGGACAGATCAGATGTTGCAGTGAAGACAGTTCTAGGGTATTGCCTAGCATTTATGAAATGACAGATATAGAAATACCAGGCTGGTTTCTTCTAGCATCTTGATTGGTAGGTGAAAAAATAACATATGCTGCTCCATGTGTTTGAAGCACGACTCTGCCTTGGAATAGAAATTGAGGCTCCTCAGGGAGGGGAAAAAAAACAACCCAAAACCCAAACCATAAAAGCAGCCCATTGATTTGCACATGCTCTGTCAGGAAAGGAGGACACAACCCTGAGAAAGAGCTGCTATGTGAGGCACTGTGTGTAGTTTGTTAAATGTTTCTAAAGAGGTCTAAGAGCTGGTGTGGGATGGGGCTCTGCTGTGGGAAACCCTCACTGATGAGGATTCTGTGGAAGAGGAGTGCCTAGGTGAGAGACAAACTAGGGGCAATGTGGAGTTACTTCCTATGCCTTCCCCAATGCCCTTTGAAGCTCTGTCTCCCCTTCTCCCCTTAGGTCTGGGGAAAGAAGGAAGACTGTCATATAGTAGCACGAAAATATTATCATGTGCAAAGAAATTCTCACAGCACTGGGCAGCTTAGCAAAGAATTAGCTGGGCTGTGTTAACACCTTTCAGTAACTGCTCCTAATTTTGATTTTCCCCCACACTGTTTCTCCTAGAAGAATCACTTGTCCATGGTGTGTTTTGGGGTGGACTGTTGTGAACAGGGAGGAGTAGGGAAGTATTGTTTTTAAAGTCTTTTGAATACAAGTAAGGAATAGGTACGTCAATGTAAGTGTGGAAGGGGAAGAGCATGTGGGCTTGAGCTGGACTGCTGTTGTTCCAGGGCAGTGTAGCTGCTCTGCTGCCAGGTAGCAGCATGGATTGGTGTGCTCAAAGCCTGCATGATCTGCTTTTCAAGTGTTTCATGGTATCCCTCCTTCAAAGGAAAATGTACATTTAGAAAAGCACAGCTGATTCCACTTATTTTGGGAACTGAGGCACTTCTAGCACGAAATTGTGGAGAACTGCATTTATTTGGATGCCTTAATAACAGTCTGAAGAATGAATAACAGGGTTTAAACATTGTGAGGTGGGAGGGAGGAGTTTCATTGTCTGACTTCTTATTGTGTTGATGAGGGAATAAGTTATAGTGCCCTGTACCTTGTCAGAGGTCTGTTTTATGTCTTTCTCCCTTCCCCCAGTGTGTTCTGGGGATGCAGCTGAGCTGTAATTTCAGAAAGTGCCAGTATGTTCTCAGAAGAAAACTGGGCGTTTTAAAGGTAGCAACAAAAATGACAGCCTAAGGAAATAGAACAGCCTGTGTGAACCTGTGGGTTTAACAGAAGCAATGGTAAGCCTCTGTTGCAAGCTTTAGTTTTGGGAATGAGGCAAGGAACTACTGATTTGTAAATATACCCAGCTGCAAACATGGGCCATTGAGAAGGAGGAGTCAAATTGCCATTTATTTATTTGGATGTGATGTCTCTGAGCCTTTTCTTTGGAAAGACATCCACCTGGTACTGCCTTGGGGAGAATAAAAAGAGAAAGTTTGGTTATTTGGCCTAAGTTTGACTCAGGCCTGAGCGAAACAAAAACAAAAAAAAGAAATGAACTGAAATCCAAAAGCTTGCAGTTATATTTTGAGTCAAAATATCTGTGGGGACCAGCAGACAGGGGCTGTAACAGAGCCACTGCCCCTGACTCCAAGTGTGAATCCTAGCAGTTGAGAGACACTGACATGGCTGTAGATGGTACTTGCAGAGGCAGGGCCTGAGCTGGGAGCTGATTGTCAATGGGAGGCTGCTGGAAGATGGTCAACTGTAACAGAGGGTGTGGGCAGTTCCAGTTCCTTCAGCCAAGGGCAGGGTTGAGTTTGGATGTGTTTTGGGCTGCATCTTCCCTCTGGTGGTCTGAGCAGCTCCGGATGAGAGCTGCAGCCATGCAGAGAAGGGTGGTTATCAGTGTGCACATCTACACATCTATAGCTGTGGCACTGACTTTGTGAAGGCTTATTTCAGAAATATGTTAACCTAAAAATGTAATTTAATAAAGAGTATCCATTAATCTGTTGAATGCATGGGACAGATGTGTTATAAACATGTTGAGATGCCAGAGAGGAATAACCTGAGAGTTATGTAGCTTAATCATAGTTCCTCTTGTAAGGAGGCAGCTCCTATGCTGGGGAAGCATTCTTTAGCAGCCTAGCATCTTTTCAGGTGCATGGGTCTTTTGCTGGACGTGGAAGAAGTGGTGAAGAGCTGTTGAATCTCTGTCTGGTAGGAGATGGTGACTGTGTGTTCCCATAAAAGACCACTTCTATCTCAAAAACACAGGACACATGATGGGAGGAAAGGATCTGGCTACATGACAGAGATTAGATATGATACATATGCTTAAGGTTGTTTTGATGATCTGTATTGGGAATGTACAGCAATACTTTTCAGCCATGAATTGATCATGAAGTTCTTTTCTGGACTTCAACATCACCTTGTTATAAACCAGGAGGACCTACCATCCAAAAACTGAAAGGTTTTGTAGTGGAATTAGACAAACATATGAGGACAGTCAACGGCTTATGTATTTAGCTGTGGAGAAACATGCAGTTAAGCCATGAAAGAACATGCTTTGATGGGTCTGTGTAATTCATTCCACAAATAACTTTTGTTAGTTCCCATGTACTCTTTTATTTCCTTGCATTGAAATGCATTTTTTTTGCTGCCCGCCCCTGCCCCCCCCCCCGCTCCGTTTAGAGCATGGCAGAGGACCAAAGATGGAATATGCTCCTAAAATGTTATATTACAAATTATTGATCAGAGAAAAGTGATATGATGGGTAAGTTTTTAAAAATGTTTTGCTAGCTATTTTTGTTCTTAATTTACCACATTATCCTGGATGCCCAAAGAGCAGTAGTCTGTGCATGAATAAAAAATGAGGATTTATTTATGGGAGCACACTGGGAAAAGAGCAAAGCCTTTTGGTTTCTATGTTGTTTTAATAGTTACATTATAAAATATGATTGTATTGACAGAAGAGAATAAATAAAGTAGTAGTTAAATGCCAACGGACCAAAGCCTTTCTATTGTTTCTCTCCAGAGCTTTTACTTCTGTTATAGCTTTATAATGAACAACAGCTATGGTCAGCATAAATAGTTTCCAGAAAGAGTTCATCACTCTTATTTTCCTGGTTTCTACATGTACATCTTGTTCTTGGATGAGACTTCTTGTAGAAATTCACGGGAACATATTGTGTTAACACTGTGCATCTTTCAGCTTCCACAGTCTTTTGTCAAGAAAGTCTGGTGGTGTCCTTCTGAATATAGTTTTGTTCTCTCTGGAATAGTGATGTGTAATTGCTTTGCTCTGAGTGCTTTTTCTCTATGCTCAGGAATTTTTCTCTTGGATCTGGCTGTTATGCCCAATTTAGATCTTGTTGGTTTGATTTACTGAGTTTTTTTAAAAAAAAATTTCTTAACTTAGTTAACACGCTTTTCATTTAGAATAGAGTTTATTAAGTTTAATCAGAGAGTTATTAAAGTATTCACTCTGGTCTCTGTACTCAAAAAATACATTTACACATTTTATAATCTGTACAGAGGAGTACTCTGTTTGACAGTGTCACTTGCACGATGCCAGGTGCTTGCTGGTGAGGATGCTGTGTTTCACTGAGATTGGGAGCATTGAGCTAATTCAGGACAAAAGGACGTTTTTAAAGAAACACCCACTCCCATCCCTGCCAACCACTGTTTTGGTTTCACCAGACATTTGAGGATTTATTATTGTTGTAAAACATACTTTTAGAAGATTGCATTGTTATCTTGATAGGACAAGTTAAATGTTGACAATTGTATTAATGTAGAAGTGGTTTTATACTTAAGTGCACAATCAGCATGTTCAAAATGGAAAAGGAGAAAGGGAAGGGAAGAATTCCAATGGAGTTTTGTCCATTGTCAGAAATCATACCATCCTGTGTTGGGATTATTTCTATTTTGAAGGCCATTGAAACCGACTTCATTATTTGCCCTTTGAATGTTAACTGGAAGTTCCTTGGTTACAGGAGAACCAGTTCTGAAAGAAAGGAGATTGAAAGAACTCTATTCATAATTTTAGTGAAGTGTTTTACGGTGTCCATAGATGTCAGGCTCATAACCTGATGCTCTGCACTGCTTCCTCCAGATCCCTGTTGCTCTCTTCTTTCCTCTCCCTGTGAAGAACAACGTGCAATATAGAGGTATAAGTTTTTCCAAGTGTACTCCAGTGTTTGCAAGAAGCTTCCAATGCCCGGGTGCATCATACCACTACTTGGAAAACTTGTTTCCATGTATATGCTTTTCTTATATTTTCTTATCAAACAAAAAAAACAACTAGATCAGTCAAGACTTAGAGGGCTGTTGAAATGCAGGGATAGAGTGACTGCTGCATCAGCCACAGTGGTGTCTGTTACTTCTCAGTCCTCCTGCAGAGCCTCTCCTTGAATGACACTGCTGCAGAGTTTGGGCAAAGGCCTTTTTATGCCAAAAGGATTAATGTACTGTCTTCATCTTTCTTATACATCATGGCAGGAGGGAGCATGAGAACCTGCTATGAAGTCTCAGGACTGAGTTCTTGGTGTCTTTATGTAGATACTTCTCTGGAGAGAAGTGAGGCATGGACCTGAGAAACTAAATTTTAGATTTTTTTTTTTTAATCTAAAGTAACTCTTTGGAAAGGTTTTAATTTAGGCTGTAGTGAAGTGCTAAAACTTGGGAAACTTGAAGATGATAAATTCCATGTAAACTGTGTTTTGTTGCTCATATTTTAGGAGGGGAAGTAATTTCTATACTAGATCATGAAGGTTGTCTTCCAAATATTTGAGCTAAGAATTTAATGACTGAGACCTTCTCTACCTATAATCTGCTGGAGTGGCTTTCTGTCACTATATGGTACGTAACTTCCCCTTCTCAGAGACAGTGTTAAATATTTCATCATTGGTAAAAGATAGTAGTTACTTTGCTTACATAGTGACTAACAGTATTGGGTGTGTTCATCTCCTTGAAGAGAACACAGAGACAGACTGTACCTTTTCTGACTTTGAAAAACAGGCAGACTAAGTAATCAAACCCCTCCAAATTCTGGTTTACAAGATCTGCTATTTTTGAGTAAGGTGCTCAACAGGGTTGTGGTGTGACAGGTCTTTGTGTGTTGTAGGGTACCATATCTAAAAAAAGGAAGTGTGTTCACTCAAGCATTTTTGCTTCCCTTAGGTAAGGGTGTGTGTAATAGGATGAAAGAACAATGCCTGGCCTTGAAAAATGGGTTGCTTTTGGAGGGTGATTAACCCTTGCTAGTTTGAGACTCCTTCACCCTCTTGGAGAAACAGGGAAATTAATGCTAGGAGTGCCGTGTTGAAGGTGGGATTTTGTGGTCAGGCATGTCTAAAGGCATCAAGTTGGATGGTGTCTTGGTGGTAACATGCCTTTTTCATGTGTCACACAGTATAAATTACAGTCCCCAAAATAGATGGAAAAAACTGGAAAGGTGTGTACTGGACTGAAGCAAACTCTGTGCTCATCTATCTCCTTTTAGCACTAGTGGTGGTCTACTCTTACTTGTGAGACTGGGATATTTTACTTCTTAAATAGAGACTCCGTTTTATAAAGATTAAATGTACTAGCCTGCTTTCTGTCTGAGTCTATAAACTTGCCTGAATGTAGCTGCTTTGGCTGGCAGAATCTGGGCTTGCAAGAAGATGCTTTGGAGCATTTAACTGGATTTAAAATATGGGATCTTGAGTCTGATGAGATGCCAGTACTAGAAAAGTTTTGTGGCACATACAATCCAGGGGTGCATGTAAAATATGAACATAGAATACAAAATAGAATGGCCAGCCAGGCTAATTTACAGCCAGGGTGACTCTGTACTTGCTGAGACTGATTTTTTTTTTATTATTTGTCTTGTCTCTGGGGATGACTTGTGGCTGAATGGATATTTTAAAATAGATGTCCTATTCAATTCCAAGTATGAGGATAATAATTTTTGAACATGATATGCAATTAAAAATAATTGTCCAAAATAAACTAAAAAGCCTTAAGCCTTTCTGAAAAACATACTTGTGTTCTTTCCAGAAGTTTCTTTTTTCGTGTGTGTGCATATTCTGTTACTTCTTTTACCTTGTTCAACTTTTCATGGTTTTTCTCCCAGTTGAAGGAAGACTGTGGTGATTGATTCAGTGTGTGTTGTAGAGTATATGGAAAAAGAGCAAAAGAGCTGGAGATGCTTTCTATTTTTCCCCCCCCTTTGCTGTCATCCTGGTGTGAGGGAAGGGTAAAGGGATGAATGTGGCAGTGCTGGTTCCCACTGCCCTGGGTCATATCCTGATGTGTGGCAGGCCTGTATACAGACACCCAAGGTCCTTTGTGCTTCTGTTTTTCAGACAGCGTCTCCTCTGTGCTGTGAACAGAAGGCAATTAGAGACAGTCTGAAAATCTAGTGAAACAGGTGGAAAATGTCATACTTTTTTTTGTTGCTGGACTCTGTTGCCTCCTTGGCTTCACCTTCCTGTCCTGGCAGGTATTTGCAGGGAAAAAAGGAATCCTCAAGGATTTAACTGCTGTTTTAGATCATTTTCACAGAAGATAACTCCAGCGAAGTCAGGATTGTTTGCAGAGCTATGCCTGTGACTATTTGCATTGTGAAGACTCGGTGGAAGATGAACTGAAGGCAGTAATTACTGAGGAGAGACTTGGGGGCCTGGTGTTCCCAGAGCAGCTCTGTGGGGAAAGAGCCCTTAGCTATGGTAGTGGGAACACGAAGGGCTGAGGGGTTTTAAGGCATCTTCCCCATAGGTTATTGGAGCAGTTGGTTTGTCACCATGGTGGTGCTGTGTGCTGGTACAGACAGACCACATGGCTGTCAGCATCTGCCTGCTGTGCAAACACCTGGTTCCTGGCCTGGCCCTCTGCCACTGAGCACTGGGAAAAATGCACATCAAAAGGGGTCACCTTTTCCAAAAATCGGCTGGGGGCACATTTGGAGTGGTACCTGTCTTTCCTACCACTGCCCTGTAATTAGAGCCCTCGTGCCAGCTTGTCACTGTTGACAAGTTTCTGTCACTGTTCAAATTTTCAAAGGGTTCAAACCACTGACCATTCCACTGAGCATTTGACTTCAGTGTAGGATGAATTGGGGCCCATTCCTGATGTATTGCACAGAGAGAAGGTGTATCAGGAAGTGAGGGAGGGGCCAGAGAGCATTGAGGGCATTTTGTAAGAAATTCGGGAACTCCCAGAACCTTCTGGGCCTGGGCGTTTCTGTTTGTATGTGTTTCTGCACTGGATAGGTACTGCTCAATGGTCATATCCAAAGCTGTAGGCCAAAAAGAGGAATTTAGTGGTGGTCTTGGCAGTGCAGTTTAGTGGTTGGGCACTAAGATCTTAGAGGTCTCTTCCAACATAAATGATTCTATAATTCTGGAAAACTTGTTGCTGAAAGATGCTGGTCTGAGTGGAAGGGCAGGCTTGAAGCAAGTCTTGATTCCTACCCCTCCTCCAGGAGAAAGACATTGTAAAGACGTTAAGAGCTAGACAAAAGGATTGCTCTTCTTTTTATTTTCCAAAATAAGACAACCACAGCAAACCCCTCAATTGCCCATATTGATAACCATCCAGCCCCCAGCCCTGGCGATGGTTGCAAGGATGTGGCGTTACCATGATAAACAGCCATTGTGTTGCAAGGGGGCTGGCCAGCACAGAGGGACAGTTTTGATACATTCCTTTTAACAAAAACCCATTGCAGGAAAGAGGGATGTCATTGCTGTAGTTGATTACCTGAGATGAGATAATGGCCGTGATACTTACGTTTGTGTCAGAGTCCAAATAGATGAGATGCTTAGAAAGGCAGAGGGCTTAGGGCTGTATATAAAGGGAAGTATGTCACTACATAGATAATGATGGACCCTTTGGCAAAAGATGGAGTTCATGTTTGACTGGAGGAAATTTGGGGGATATGTATGGGGAGCTATTTTCTTGGTTTGCCTGGTGGAAAAGTAGGTGCTGTGATGCAGGGTATGAACAGTACAGAGAGTGCTAGCTCGGACGTGGTGGTGCTCTGGCATCTGACATGGAGGTAACAAATATGCTTAGAGGGCCATTACCTAGAGTTATCCTGGTTAAATATCTCCTAGCTTTATGATCTCCCTGTTGCATTTGTTCATATCCTGAAGTGAACAATGTGGCATGCTGTGGTTGGCCCATTTGAGGTCTGGGTCTTGATTACTTCCTGGGTGAGGTTACTATCCTTGGTGTTCCCAAATTCCCACAGGAATCTCATGCTATGTTCATTGTGTGAGTAAGTGCAGCTCTGCCATGAAGAATTCGAGTGTGGTACTTCTGCTCCAGGGCACTTTCATGTTGCAGGAGCTCTTGCATTTTACGGCTACTTTAATGTTGCTCTTACTGCTTCGTTTGGTGCTACATCTAAATTAGAGGTTATTGGGTTAGGTTAGGGATCACTCTAGTATGTAATGCCCCCTTCTGAGGCAGATAAATTTTCTTAAGTAGGAATTAGGATAGGAGACGAAGAGGAGTGTGTAGTACCTGGTGGATCCCATAGCTTGTGGCTTTATGTATTAAGAATATAATTAAATGCTAATTTATTTTCTGTGTTCTGGGCAAAATATCACAGGTGATGTAGAGGCTTCTTTGTCTATTAAGTGGGCAGGGTGCCTTCAGCACTGAGAAAACTAGTGTGAAAACTGTGAGGAGTCTTGAAAGTCCTGACCTGTTGCAGGCATGTCAGTTTGATTTTACTCTATCTCTTTGCAATACAGTGTTTAAAAGGTCTTGTGCTGCTGTATTCATCCTTAAAAGATTCAGTGTCCTTAATGTAGTGTTGATAAAGTTTTGTTTCAGCATTAAGTCTGTGATTGGCAGTAGTTTTCTCTGAAGTAGTCCAGATCTGTTGAATGGCCTTTAGAGGAAATTTGGAGCTGGCTAGGAAAAATGAGTTTGTGTTGTGTAATGTATTCAGTGGAGAATTTGGTTCTAGGGTGATTAGGCAAGAAATAAAATGAAATCTCTCTAAATTTGCTGCTGCTTCTTACCCTGGAAATACTGATGCATTCTTCCACAGTGCTTCCATGCTGCTGTTGGGCAAAGGAAGCTGGGATGGAGCAGAAACCATTAGTCAGGTGGTAAAAATGGACTGTGTCTATATAATGTTCAAATAAAGTGCTAAGAAAAATGAAGACTGCTTAGATATGTTTTGCTGATTAATTTATATTCCATGCTAATTCTCACCTCCTTTTGTTATAGCTTCTTATTTTGGCCCTGCATTTTCTGACTTTAGCTTGTACTTGTCCCCATATAGTAAAAATTGTTGAAAGCGTAACGTTCAGTTGAACTCAGTATTGCTGCCTGGGGAAAGAAGGGAAGGGTTAAAGAACATGAGTACTTGGGATACACTGCAATGCTGAAAGATGGTAATGTACTATAGTGATCATCTGAAACAAAAATTTATGTGGCCTAGAGAAGTGCAATCTGATTATGAAAGTATTCTGCATAATTTGTGTGGGTATGGTAAGGAGGAGAGAAATTGTGAAATGAATTGAAACTTTAAACTTGTTTCCTTCAGTTGGAAAAGTCTTTTCTTATGGATTTGGGTCCTTATGCTCCCTAATCTGACAATTTTTTTTCCTTTGTACCAAAATGCACACAAGTGTTTTTCTCCTAGTAATGGAGGGCAGAAAGCAGAAAAAGGGGTTTTGTTCTTCCTAAGATATTACGTGTGCCTGGTATTCTCATTTGTTATAAGGTTCCTTTCATATTCTTCCAGCACTCAGAAAGGACCCTAACTTGCTATCCTATTAAAAACCTCTTGTGCTGCCAAAAAAACATAAAAATATAGAAGTTGGAGACTCAACTCTCATCTACAATACAGTGGAAAAAAGGAAATGATATGTTCTTGACACTCCCAAATTTAGCAAAGCCAAAAGGTTATCATCTGACAGAGTAGATGAATGGTAATTAAGATAACTAGAGTTACTGGAAGTCTTTAAAAAGCAATTAGATTAATTATGTTTGATCTTGGTGAGAATCTGTGGCTGTGAGTCGAATTTTGGTCTGGATCTATTATCTGGGATACAGTGTGGTGTAAGTAGGGGAAAAGTAATGTGTGTCAATTGTGTGAGACTTTTTTTTAACTGCTTTGTATCTGTATGGTGGTATACTTCATAGAAGCTGTATTTTTTTTTCCCTTTCTTTTTATCCCTCTCCTTTTTAGATGAGTAAACTGAACTCAGCTACCATTTGGAATCTGCAAGGTATCACAAAAGCCTTTTTGGAAAGGCTGACAAATTGTGAAATCTATTTTCAATGAAAATTGGTATATGATCTAGAGTTTGCACCTTCCGTGTAAGGTGGATATAGTTAAGAGTTATAGACCCTATTTTGCAGACAATTATTTTTAGACCTAAGTATTGAAACAATGCAAAAAATAGGAACAAAAGAGAATTTCTGGTTAAATTACTATTTTTAAACTAAGACATCCTTGAAGTATCTTAAGCAATGGGAACCAGATACAGGTTTCACTACATAAAGAATTCCTTCCTTAACAGTCTTTAGACATTTCCACCACCCTCTTCCAGTCCTGCAGGGGTTGGAATGGTGAGAGTACAGCTGAGGAATGGATGAGTCAGTCAGATCATATCTTCCAGAATCATCCAGCTTGTTGTAAATAATAATCTGCTGTGTATTTAAAACTCTATAGTGTAAATAGATAACTTGTTGCTCTAAAATTCAAGTGCAAAGGTCATGCCCTGCACTTTTTGCAAACTGGTCTAATTAGATCTCAGTAATGAAGGGCAGTGTATTAATACAAGGTGAGAGAATTTCTTTGTTAGAACTTTACCAAGAGTTGATTTAATAATTGTAATTTCTTTTTACAATAACTAGAACTAGTTAAATATGTTCTCTCAGCTTCAAATAATTTGTCAAGTCCTACTTCAAGTTTCCTTCCGCAGAATAAACAACTAAATTAAATATGAATAACCACATGTTTAATTTTGAAGATTATTTTAAATTCCTGTTCAAGTAAGAATATATATGCAAAAGAGACTACTTTAAAATTGACATCCTTAAGGAAAATATACTTATTTAATGTAAAACTAGATTAAATAAGGGTCCAAAATATCACCTTGGCCTTGAGTTCTTTGTTCTCTTAATTGACAAATTAGCCTCTTGAAACAGGTGAAAAATGTGACAGAATCTAGTCTTGTTTTTTTTCTCTTCATGCCTCTTTCTGCCTCAGACTGTTTCTATTTAGTGTAAAACAAGCCTGTTTGTTCCCAAACTCATTTTACCTTTGCATTTGGTCATCAGCTGTGGAGGATAGGGTTGGTTATCTTTAAGCTTGTATAACTTCCCTTCTTAGCTGAGATGTGACATGGTGAGCTCTTGTGATAGTTTTCCAGTGGTTTTGCCAGTATTTGAGGGATACATGAGGTAGAGTGTGGTCACCTTTCTCTCTGTCCCCTTGCAACTATTGATATAGAAACTCATTCTGACATGAATTTTTCAGGCCTGTCTTGGACTGTTGGGTAAAAAATGTGGAAGCAGTAGGCAAAGGAAAGTTGATTCATTATGTACAAGGAAATTTTTGGGGTTCCTCCTTTGCTCTAGGCAAATATCAAAGGATAAAAGTGTCCTGGAGTGACCAAGATGGCTTGCTTTTTTCTTGGGATTTTTTCTTCCTGTCTTGGTGGAACTTTGTTGCCTGGCCTTGCATCTCCACCCCAGGGCAGAGCGTGACTATAGTGAGCTAAGTAAGCATGGATGTGGCTGTGTAGCTACAGAGGAGCGTGTTCCCTTCTGGCAGGTATTCAGGAATATCTTTGAATATTTATATGGTGAATTAACACTGTAGTGTAGAGGAGGTTTGGCAGAAAATCTTTGAGGATCTTGCAAGTTGCTGCATGCAAAGTTAGTGGTTTCTTTGCATAAGCACATATTGAAAAAAACCCAAATGGCACATCTAAAATGTGCTGAGTAAGGGTGCTGAGAGTTGAACCAGGCAATATGTGATTTTTGCAAAGGCATTTTGCTTTGTATTTTCATTTATTCAATGAAACCTTTATTTTAAAAATTGCTTATACAGGGGAAAAGCTTTGTACCTCCTCTAATGGGTATTATCTAAGTTTTACTGAAATTCACATAATTGAATTATGCAGATCTTATTAAAGGTTTTTCATAAATTGCAAGTTGACCTCAGGTTTGATGAATCTGCTTGTCCTTCTCAGTTGTTATTTGCATTAATTTGCTGTAGTAGGAAAGGTTCTCATTGTTCAGTTGAAGAAAAATCCATAATTTCATGGAGAGATGGAAGAGTGCTTGCTTCCTTTCCTCAATTTTTCCAAGCTGGTTTTGCTTTTAAAATGGCCTTCTTCTTTGGTTGCAACCTGAAGAGCAAGGAGGGGGACCCTGTGTTGGGGATCAGGAATGATTGCCTTTGAAGAAATTTGACAAAATTAGAAGAGCCGTGGAGATCATAAAAGTCAGAACAACCAGACTGGTTTAGAAATTGCTCTGTTTACAGCAGCCATGGCATTACCAGGGAGAATTCTTCAACTGGGTTTGGACAGAGTAATTTCAGTTTAGCACCCACCTTAGCTCCTCCATGCAAGGGTCACACCTGACCCACTGCTTTACTTCACCCAGCACAGGATGTGTTGCAGGTAACTCAGGGGCACAGCAGTGGGCTCTATGAAGTGCCAGTGTGCTACATAAGGTGAGGGAGAAATTATCCATGTGAATCTGTTCATGTGGGAAGATAAGGCTAAACTTAACCATCTGCAGGCAATTAAAATTCATGACAGAAGGTCAGGATATTATACTCTCTGCTAGTCACTTCATTAACTAGACCTATGCAAATATAACATGGTCTGTTAAAATTTAACCCCAAGAGATATATTCTTGCAAGAAAATCAGTGTTGATGCATGAAAATGGGGAGTAGGTGGAAATGCTGAAATACTGTAGACACCTCTTTCAGTTTAGTATAAATCACAGTGGCTGAGAAAAAGGCAGTTTTTATATATAGTGCACACACCATTTAGTAAGCAGTTGTGTCTAGTAGATATTGGTTGATGGAACTGCCTGATATAAACTGTGTCCTTGTAGTGTGTTTTAAAATTCTTGCTAATGAATTTAGATCCCCTTTTTTAATGAAGAATACACTTGATTTCTCTTGTAGCTAAAACTAATCTAAGTACTGTATTTCTGCATGGCTAGGTGTTGTTTGGGGTTTTTTTTGTTTGTTTGTTTTTTACTGAAATGTGGTGTTCATCCATCTCTCTACTACTTTGTTCTTCATTTTCCCTAGTTATTTCTGTTGAGAGATGGTAAGAGTAAAGAAGCAGCTGTAACTTCCCATGTGCTTAGTTTTCCTGAACTTGGTTCCCAGTAGTGGTGTCTTGGTGGCGTTTCTTGGACCAGTGGAGCCCTCTAAAAATCTTTGTTTCACTTGGGCACAATTTGTCTGTAGAGCCAACTGCTTGTAATAGTTCATCTTTACTGTTACCATGTTGAGTACTGCATCTTTGGTTTGTTCAGTGAATGACTGTGTATTTCAAAGGCTTAACGTTTTTCTTGATTTTCAACGTGTATTCAGCCTAACATCAGAGCCACATTATCAAATAGATCTTTTATCCTGTTAGGGCAGAGTGTTCTTAAGGATGGATGCCCAGATGAAATCTGAAGTGGTAAAGGCCCTCTTTATACTATAGTTTTGGTTCACCATGTTACAATAGTAGCTATCAATTATTAAGGTATCTGCAGATCAGACCTATTTATACTGCAGAACAGTGTGTTTTTTTTTTTTTAATTTTTTTCCTTTGCTCTTAATCAGAAGGAAAAACTAAAATTTGTCATATCTTTGTCCCTCTTCAGCACTGTTGATCATCACAGACCTTAGGCTTGACAGATGAATGTTGCATTTGGGGTATCCATGACTCAGATCTGTGCTTTTTTCAGGGGAAATATCAAAAACATCCAGGAAGGTCAGCCTTGATCTTTAGCACTATAGCCTAGTCTTCTTTAAGAAAACAAACAAATTGTAAAAGAATACAAACAAAAAAGCTTACCCTGACTTCCTTTTGCTTTCTCTGTTTTCTCACTGCAGATGTGGAGTAATGCCTTCAAAATTTAAAGAAGGTAGAGCTTTCAAAAACTAGTATGTTCCCATACCTTGCTTTTTTTGTTACAACTAGTCACTAGTTAGGTAGATGTCACTTGCGAGTGATGTTGAGAGAAAGGCAACAAAATTTCTCGTGAGTGGGAGTAGTGGCTCAAATAAAATACTCTATACTAAATACATTATTTGGGGATGGAGATTAGCAAGGTGATTATATGTACCCACTGAAGTTATTGTAAGGGTTAGGAAATAGAGATGGTAGACTTCCAAGGGAAAAAACCCCCACTGTTTCTCAAAAAAAATGTTTCATGAGGTTCAGCCCTTGTGGAAGGACATATTTTCAACTGTTCCTACCCCTTCCCCTCATAAAGTGAATGATAAAGTAAATAGAAATGTAATTATATACTTTCTTGCTTGGATGTTTCTTCCTGATACACAAAATCACAGCCACAAGGTAAGGCAGTGGTTTTTAAGTGATGGAACAAGACGTGATGGGGATGGGTTTTTGTCTTCTTTGTTGGGTATACTCAAAGGTAAGAGAGGAGGACTGTGTAGCTGTATATGCCCATGCACACTTATGTATGCATAGACCTCTGTCTACTTTCCCCTTCTAGGACTTGTGTTTAGAGATTGTTATATTCCTGGGAAATTATGCAGCCCTTTCAAGTTGGGGATAATTATACAGCAATGTGTGGATCTGAGATTGTTAGAAGTCTGCCTTTAATGAGGTGTTTCCAGTTAGTTGCTAGGGAGTATGGTAAATCCTCAGTTCATACTAAAGTGTGTATCCATCACATGCTGGGGTGGGAATTTTTGCAACCCATGCTGAGCACTCCTGAGTTGTGCCCAGCCAACAAGGGTGCCTTGGAGGCAGCTAGCAACAAATATGTGTGTGTATGCACATGTGGGAGTGCATCACTGACATGACTAGGCCACTCTTAAGGGATGGGTTTATTTCCTTGTCACATCCAGACTATGTGGGGAGCTCCTGGGTATTTGGGATACAGAAAATTAACTCTTAAAAACCTTGAGTGATAACAATTGCTAGAAACATGGTGATTTGTAATTTTTTTTAAGGTAGGAATTGGTGTATGTTGTCCTAAGGTCTTTGGATTTTTTGGAATGGTAGTTCTCTAGGCTGTGACTGGAATAATTTTCTCCAGGATGAACAAATGCCATGTGGACTATATGTATTTTTGCATATTCAATTTTTTTTTAAACAATGCCATAACCGAGCTAAAGGTGAATCTTCTGACTCAACCAGTAAAAGTTTTTTTAAGGGACAGAGACATTCAGAACTGAAGTGAGAGACAATGGACATGCTTGCTGCTTCATGAGAATAGAGACTTCATGTAGTAAATACAGAAAAAGTGCATCTCAAGCAAACAATTGAGGGAATTCAGCCTATGTGTGATAAAATTTATTACTACTTCTCTTTTGTTTCCCTTCCGTCCTCAATACACCCCCCTTCCCTCATCAGCTCTGACATCTCAAACATTTCTCACGACTGTTTATGGATGCTGAGCTCAGCTACTCTGCATGTTTGACTCCCAAGGTTTCTCATGAGTTTCTTCTTTTTCTGACATCTGTCAGTTTCTCCTCTATATGTAGTGTCTCAATATTGGCATTTGGTCTCTGAAAATGAAGATAGATTCACTGCTTCCTTCCAACTCTGCTGGAGAAAAGCTGGTGGTAGTTTTTATTTTATTTTTTTCACTTGATCCCAGGTATGCTAAGGCTGTCTTGCTAGTCAGTGTCTGAATTTGGCAGCTTGTGGCTATATTTTCCTGTGTTTCTGCATGCTTGTCTCCTTTGCCTGTATACTTGTGTATGTGACTGTGAAAGTTGTGCTTGAGTAGCTCCACTGAATGAAGAGGGATAGTAATGGTTTTGTGAACTTGCTGGAGAATTTTTGTTTCACTCTCAGTAAAAGATCCCCACCCAGCTGGGGAGGTTTCTGTGCTGGTGACTGCCCTGGGCTTGTTCCTGTAACCTTGGCTTTGTGGAAGTAAAAACTTAACTCAGCCATTAAGTGTCACATATATAGTTTCCTTGTGGTTTTATACTGTGTTGGGATTTCACCACCATCTGCCCAGCTTTTTAGACTTTTTAGCATTTTAGAGATAATTGCTTGATTTTTATTTTGTTCAATTTCCTGCATGAATTGTTCATAAATCAGTCAAAGGTCTGGCAATAACTTGTTAATGCAAACATGAGACACATGGTTCTACTCTGCCTAGCTCCACTTTCATAGTGGATTTTGTATCCAGACACAAGGGATGTATATCATATGGTGTGATTCTTGGGGTGTGCTGGGCGGGAGCTGGACTCAATGATCTTGATATGTCCCTTCAAACTCAGCAGATTCTATGATATATCTTCCCACACCAGGTGTCATTTGCTACTTTCTGCACTGTTACAGTGCCAGAAAAGGAGGAGAGGTAAGTTATAGAGGGCTAAACTCTCTGCAGTGCTTAGCTGGAAGGTACTTGGGGGATAGAGTGGTGCCTTCATAAGATTGAGTACGTGGAGCTTGGCAATGCCTATTTTTGAATCTGGGTTGTGTTAAAATATATGTGGCTTATTCCAATATAATTTTGGGAACTTATGTTCAGTTTGACTGTGCTGAAACACTTCTGCTGCATTTCTGTTAAGTTGTTGTAGATGAGAGGACTGTTTTGTACTTGCAATGTTTGCCAAGCCTTTCTAATATTATCCTGATTTGTGATGGCTTTTTTCTTTTTCTATGCTGATATATAGAGTGGAATGTAATGTGTTAATTTTTTTACAGATAATGAAGGAAATTTGCATTTCATAATGGTATTAGCCATGAAACAGTTATAAAACTTGACCATTTTATCTTCAGCGAAAAGCCTGGCTGAAGCAGTGAGATTTCTGATGTCTTCAGGAGCCCTGTATAATTTCTGTAACCAGTGGGCTGGGTTGGAATCACTTACCTTCTCTATTTCTTCTACTTCCCAAGCTCTGCACTGTTTTGGGATTGCTCCTGCTGTTGGGACCGTCTTGCTCCCCAGCAGCTGCAGAACCTGAACATGCCTTGTATATTTCCAAATCATAACAAATCTCTTAGCTCTTCTGTTTGTTATAGAAGATGGGGTTTATAGGAGGGGGAAAACCTACCAGAAGAACCTGCTGATCTGTTCAGTGTGTCTGTAATCCATTCCTGGGTTTTGAGGGGCAGGTGGGCTGTAGGACTGGTTGTGGCCAGATGCCATGGCTGAGAAATGAAGCATGAGGAATTCCCTCCTGTCATCCCTGCTGCCCTGGCATGGCTTCTCAGCAGGCTTCCTGGTCTTAGTTGGGAAGTAGGTTGTTGGTGAGACTGGTTTTCTGAAGCAGTGAAATAAATGGCAAACCAACTATGACATAGGAATCCTCTTGGTGTGTTTGGCCAGAATGAGCTGTACAGTGTGGGGAACTGGATGAATGGTTATGATGGGAACTGAGAGGAGCTCCAGCTGTTTCATTGGTAGTCACAAAGTTCTTGCTGTCTGCAGTTGGATGTGTATCCTTGTACTATTTCTTTATATATCCTTTATATATTTCTTTGTATATCCTTGTACTATCCTTGTCCTATTTCTTTACCGATTACTGAAATACAGAGGTTGAAATGTCTTGGAGCAATTCCTCCTAATTCCTGGAGGAGGCAACAAGGGCTGGGGTAGGCCCTCCGGGCTTCTCCAGTCATGTTTATCAGATGGAGGTAGCAAAGCTCCCTGGCTGAGCTGGGCTTAGTTGGAAGCCTTGTACTGGGGATCTGTAAGTCATGGTCCAGCTGGTAACTAAACTACCATCATAAGGACATCTGATGTGAGTTAGATTCCTTGTGATAATGTTTCTCCCCTCTCTCCCCATGTCTACTTGTTCCTGCTTTTCTGTCCTGGTGGGAGAATTTTGGTGATTGCATCTGATGCTGACCAGGAACGTGTCCTGTTCTCTGGTGCTTCTTTGTCCCAGCTTCCTGATCTTGGATGCAAGAGACAAAACAGGGGACATGCATGTTTTCTATGCAGTATCGGTAGGGATTTATATTTACTTCACTGGGATTGTACTGGAGGGAATGCAATGAACTGGCCTGCCCCATTGATTTTGACCCTCCTGACAGAGGGTCGAAAGACTGATGAACAGCTGTGTAGATCGGGGTAGAACAAGGGGAAGAAGATAAAGGTAATTATGGTGGAATGCTAGGTACAAAATTGTTAGTGTGACAGCACCTGATGATTGTGTGGGAGTGAGAAGACTGAAGGAACTGTCCTGTGGTTTGCTATGAGAGCTGATCATCTTCTTTTCTTAACAGTAGTAGGGTTTTGCTAATTTACGGGAGGAGTAAATGAGTGTTTGGAGGCAAGTAAGGAGAAAGGTGGTGGAAAACTGCAGGGCTGGGGAAGTTAAAGTAAACTAATGAAAACCCCTGGGTAATGCAGCTTCTTGAATCTTTGGGGTCATATAGCTGCATTTATGCTAGAGCTATTTTTCAGTGACCCAGAGTCTCACATGCACTTAGTAGCACTGATGCCTTAAGTTTCAGGTTTTCCTGTTCTTCTTGGATGTGCTTTTCTGATGTGCTAGGGTGATGAAGACAAAACAGTCCTATTCCAGTTAAGAACTCAGAGACCGTTTTTTTCAAATTTCAGGCCCTAAGCATAAACATGGAAAGAGGAGAGTGGGTTCATGCAAATGAACCAAAACCTATAAAAATGTGAGATTTTGTGACCAAGCCCTCCTTTGATTCCATCTTGGAGCCATCCAGTCAGGGGCCACAACTATGGCACTGATACTGCTAGGGTATACCTTTTGTAGGCCTCTGAATAAATATCCATTTTATTCCCCTTAACTCTGTGTGTAGCCTCTCTTCCAGCTTCTCTAGGCATCAGTACAAGTTCCCAGAAAGGTAGGTTGTGGCAGGTTGTTTTTAAATAGCATCACAAACATTTTAATTGCATCTCTATGAAGTTCTGTTTCTGAACCTTGCCACCTATATCCTAAACTGCCTTGCTTATCTCACAGTGTAAGCTGTTAAGATCTTTATTCTGTGAATCCCTCCTTTCAAACCATATTTATGAAGATATGTAATAGGGGTTTATATTTTTTTCTGCGGCTGACCTGAAATACTTGGGGCAAACCTTGTTATAGGGAGGAGAATGTGTCAGAATGCTGTGATTTAAAATTAAACAAAGTCACCTACAAGATTAAAGAAAACAAACAGTATCAATGCTGTGGTTATGCTACAAAGTAAAACAAAAAACCAAAAAAACCCACCTACCAAACCCAAGCAGCAGTGAAGTTTTACAATGCTGTGTTCATGGAACTGTCTTAAACCAGTCCAGTTAAAGTGAGGGAATGGCACATAAATAGAAAAGTTTATATGACAGTGTTAACTGTGAGTATACTGCAGTTACATATTTGATTGGTAATGAAGGCATTATAATGTTTGGTTGAATATAGGTATTGTAGAGAAGTGCTCAAATCTAGGGCAAGTTGAAGGCCCTAGATAAAGATAGACATTTATGTTTGAGTGAATTACAGCTGCCATACAATTTGAGTTTTGTTGTCCATCTCCTTTATTTATACTGGAGTTTTACTAACCTATAAAGAATTTTTTATTTTTAAGGAGACCTGTGAACAAGTTTAATGCAACTTACTTCAATATTAACTTGTGAAGTTGTAGTGATTTTTGCCTGGATGTCTTGGCAGGCCTGGAGAGAGAAACAATGCTTGCTTTTCAGTAGCAACTTGTTGCTGCTCAAGTAGACGTTAAATTGTTAAGAAAATAACCCTATGATAAAACCTATTCAGTGCTTGGTAGCAGCAAGAAAAGCAAGTAGTGTAGTAGGAAAGACAAGGCAGCATAAGGAACAAACTGGTAAATGTGTGTCATGTGGAACACTCTGTGTCCTCTGCTAGAGAGACTGGGGGGGTTATAAAAAGCTTGTTTGCTAAATGGAGTGAGGGTCTTGAACACACAGGATGGGGTGTGGTGTTTCAGAATCTCAGTCCACTTCGGTGTAAACTTTTGTTCAAAGGTGCTTATATTAGAAACTCACATTCTCATTGTGAGTATAGCCGTGATATACGTATTTTTGAAATATGTGAAAACAGTGATTGTTTACTTAAACACTCAAATTCCAAGGGAAAAAAGGGCAGTTATTAAAGGCTTCAGCCTTTAAAATGTTTTCGTTAAAGTAATATGAAATTCTATTGAGCCGGTTGTAAGATTGTTGCAGCAGGCAATGTCAGATGGCTTCATGACCAGTAGTGCAAAATGGGGGTGTGAAATGAACAGCTGAAAAGCTGCTGTTCAAACCATGGATGAGACTGCCTGCTCACACTTCAGGTTCAACATGTGATGCTTCAGTAAGATGACCAATAATGTTATTACTATAGTGCGTGCATCTGTTTTTAACCCTTTTAAAATTTGAAATAGTTTTAAAATCAGCTAGTAAACATGTATATTGTTGACATTCAATAATTATGTGGGAATTCTGGGCTGAATCTGTTGCATTACAGTAATTGTGAAGGAACTGTTGTGATTTTTTAGGGCTTCATTTGTCTAGCTTAGGAATATGTATGATTTGCCAGTCAGTCTTGCATATAGAGGCTTTTTAGAATATACTGTATGTGTGCCCTCTATTTCAACCTTCACATGATTTAGGCTTTAAATCCAGCTAACACTTGGTTACGGACAAAAGCCATGATGGTGTGGTAGCAAGGAGTGGAGTTGGTTGTTGTGCCACAGTACTCTGAGAGGCACAGATGGAGTTTTTGAGATGGGCACTATGTGATTGCAGGCTAACTTCTGCACAGTGTTTGCTGGT
The DNA here is from genome assembly GCA_013397375.1 of Toxostoma redivivum. NCBI lineage: Eukaryota > Metazoa > Chordata > Aves > Passeriformes > Mimidae > Toxostoma > Toxostoma redivivum. The sequence goes on from VXBI01010438.1 coordinate 460,205, forward strand.
TTTGCTTACAAGTTTTCTGAGAGTTTTATTATAATTTCTTAGTGGGTGGTGGCATTTGAAGAATAAAAGAATGCAATCCTTCTGTCCAGTGGAGCTTTGGTAATTACTCCTCTGCACATTTGAGCTTAAATAACTGAGCCCAGTGTTTTCCATTTGACCTAGCTGAAGCCTGCAAAGTATACACACAGAAAGCTTGCTGAAAATTTCTTGAAAACAAGTGAGGGTGTAAACATGCAATCTTTTGCTGGCTTGCAAAATTGAATCAGTTGCTGCCCCTCAGCTGCTTACCATTGCCTAGTCCTCTTTTCACCACATCTCTGCTAATTGTAGCTTGCTTGAGCTTTCCTTAGCTAGTATGGAGTTGAGTCAGGTGCCTATTAACCCAGCTATTATTTAGCCTCTTCAGACTCAGCTGCTTCCCAGTTTCTGCTTGGGAACCTGGGCAGGTGGCTTGAGATGGATAGGTGTACATTCTGTCCCAAATAAAATGCACTATCATTTTCACTGCTGTTTCATCTCTGCTTATATGTGTGTGTAGCATTACTGACCGAGAGACTTGAGGTTTTTTTGGTGTTTAGTTGCATGAGTCTATTCTTCCTTTAGGTAATGGTTCAGTTGTGCCACATGCTTTGCCTCTTTTCCACGCTCCTTCCCAAGTTCCTTGATACACAGAAATGCTGTGCTAAACTGAAGAGCACTCCCTCAGAGAGCTTTAACTCTCACTTCTGTGGCTATGAGAAAGCAGGTTGATGTTGTTTGTTGCTTTGCTTTTGTTCTTGTTTCTCTTTGCTAGTTGGCAGTGCAGTGTGGTGGTTCTGTGTTGCCAGAGCTGCTGTGTGATGGTTCCTCTGTAAATGAACCTCAGCCTCCGAGTAGTTTATTAATCTCTTATTTTTCAAGTTCCAGTAGGTTCAATATTTAACAAAGTACATAGTTTTACCTCATTCTTTTTCTTCTGTGCTAATTGGTGAGGGAGGAGAGAAAGAAGACCATTAGTTTTAACAACAGTTTTAATGATACGCTTCTAGTACATTATAATTGATGCAATGATTTTTTTAAATACAGTCTTTGTAGAATATTATAATAGAATTATACTTACCAAAATGTCTGAATGTTGGATTATCTGTTGAAATATGTTCTCTGACCTTGTTGAAGTCTTGATAACCTCAATCACACAAAGATTTGCAGTTAGTAGCTGTTAAAAGGACATTAGTGGCAAAAGGTTGTCAATGCTAGATAAGCTTTTAGCAGTGAGTGTAAATTTAACTATTGGGACAAATTAACAAGAGGTATATTAAGTTAACTGGAGGGTTTAAAGAGGGTTTAAACAGGAGTGTGTTTTGTGTGGATTTTTTCCCTCCTTTTGGTAAAGGGATCTTTCATGAAAGCAAAGGCTTATACAGTGGCAGCAGTGTAGGTAATTCTAAGAGGGTTTTCTGTAGCTTAGAAAGTTTTGTGTTTTCAGTCTGGCATCATGCAGAGGGAATGGTGTGATACCTGCCCTCATCAAGCTGGCTGCTCTAGGGCTGTGAACTGGGTGCCTGCACCTGAGTTGGGTGCTATGTCACTCTGCTAAGTCCTGGACACCCAGTGCAGCCTTTCTGCACTGAGCTGAGTAGATGTCTTTTGGGTTGATCTTTCTTTTTTCCCTTTTTTGACTCTGATAACAGCAGTGCTATTTCAGGAGGGGTATTTGCTTTGGGTCCTTGGCAGGAGACAGGCTTGTCCTCTGAGGAGTGGGGGAGTTTAACTGGAGATGTGTTTGTGTTGGACCTGACCAAGGTCCATAGGGAACAGACTTTGTTTTATTCTTCTTAGTCTTAGCATGCCTCTAATTCTAATAGTTTCTTGCTGATTTTTAGCTCTCTGAACTAGGAAAAGACAGCCTGTTTAACTTACAGAGCTCTCTATGGTATTCTTTTTCAAGGAAGGAATAGGGAAACTTGAGGCTCCTAATGCAGACTTTCTGCAGATCCCTCTTTTCCAGCAAAACTTTCCATCCCCAGCATGATGACTGGGAAGTCCAAAGACTTTTGTTAATAGTTCTGCAGAAAGCAGGGCAGCTCTGCACAATGCTGTCCCTCTTTGTCCTCTGTGTTTTTTGTTGTGGGAAACCATGAATAGAATACGTTGTTGCAAGCAGGAAGGGAAATAGACTGTCTGGGTGGAAGAAATTGATCACTAATCTTAACAAGGATGGTTGTGTGTATACTTGTGACACTCACTGTCAGTTTAGAAATAAATAGTGTGTTCTAAATGGTACAGCTGAAGAATTAATGTCTTAGAAGATGCTGTCTCATCACCCATGCTTTGTTACAGGGCAGTAAAGTAAGGAAAACCAAACTTTCAGATCTTTGGAGTTGAAGTGTTGGTGGAACCCTGCTGACCATGAATGTGGTCATTAGCCAGGGTGTGCCACTGTTGAAATGTGCCTGTGATTGTATCTAACTATGATTATGTCTCCTCACCATGGTAGGAGATAGGTTTTAGCTTTTAGGATGAAGGTTGTGGTTGCAGCCCTAGCTGGTAGAGTTGAAGACCTGAAGACTTGGGTAAGTGGAGAAATATGCTTGCTCCAGAGTTCCTCCCCAGGCTTCCTGATATGTTTTCCTTTTGCCCAGCTTGAGGCAGACACCAATGCACAGCCCTGTGGAGTCTGGATGGGAAAAGCCAGGAGAGTTTGAAAAGAATGTCAGAAGATACTTGCTAAGGAAAAACCCTGTGGGATTTACAAGGAAGCTTTGAGATGTTTATGTTCTTGGAGGTACAAACAGACATTTACAAAATTAATGACAGGAAAGTGTACAAGTAAATTATTCGTATGCTTGCCTAAACCATTGCTTCCAAAGCTTTGGATTGTGTCCTGGCATATGAAGGACAGAGGAATGAGATGTATTTTGGAAGCAGTGCCTTTTCCTGCAGCAGTCTCTCTGGTGCTGTGAGGTATACTGAAGGCAGTTGCCTGTTCTTGGTGGAGTTGCTCACCAGCAGCTCTTACAGCTGCTTGGTGACTGGCTTGAACCTGGTCTGTCACACTGCAGCAGGGCAAGTAGTTTGAAAACTGTGAACCACCAGGATTGCTTGTTGGAGGAGCTGGGGAGCCCAAGTGAGGCCCCTCTCCTGTGCTTGGGCCTGCATGCTGTCACTCAGGGCTCAGTGCCTGGGCTTCTGCTGAAATACATGTTACACCCCAGCATGTGAGCATTGAGCAGTGCATCTCTGATGGATTCATTGGTATTTGTTTTATAAAGGTGCCTGTGAATGGGCAGGAACCTAGTTTTGGAAGGAGTGCTCAGCATTTTAAGTGAGAAGCAAAATGCAAAAGGCTCCTACTTTTCCTGTGGACCTCATATCACTCTTCTGGGTTGCTGTAAACATGTGGCCCAGGATGTTTTGTGAGATCATACTGTTTGGATGTGGTTGGGTTTTACAGGTGTGATTATAATGCAAACAATGCTTTTGGAAGTTTAATGTGCTCCACAGACTTTTTTCTCAGTATTTACATTCAAAATATTCCCTTTTACAAAAGGAAAAGGGAAGCTGTAAGAGAAACGTCAAAAAAAGACTAAAATAATGGTGATTCTTGAAAGGCATTACAATTTATGTACAATTGCTACTATTATTTCTTTTGCAGGATGAGTCAGAGATTTGTGTCAGCCACAGACCTGTTTTACGAGACCCGTGTGTCAAGTGCCTGAAGCGCTGTGTGCTGGAAGGGTTTGTGTTGGAGCTGCCTGTGAGAGCACAGAGAGGATATATCTGTGTGTTATCTGTACTGCGGTGCTCCACTAGCTGCCACACACTCTGTTCCTTTTCCACAGTAGTGAGGGCATTTACTGTATTGCAAATTTTCTTTTTGGTAGAAAGCTTTGTGCTGACATGAACCTGGCTGTGTGAAATGAGGTTTTAATAGAAATGCAAAAAATCCATTGTTATCCATCTGAAGTTGCTGGTGTTGGGGGTTTCCTGGAAGTAGGGGTTAAACTAATATCCAGTTTCCATCAAAATGCAGCAGGCATTTGAAACACTACTTTCTGTTCAACTCCTGATGCCACTCCACCATCTCTCTCCTTAGCATCTCCTTAGAAGCTTGTTCTCTTTCTAAAACAAGTGTTGTGTGGCTTCTAATTCAAATCATGTTTGGCAGGCCAGCAAAAAAATTTGTCAGGTTATTGTGGTGAAATAAAACATCCTGAACAAAATTATGGGGTGTTAATCCCGCAGCATGAGAAGCTGTTGGGGGTTGATTCTTTCCCATTTCTTTCTGTGGAATTTTTCCCATTGTTATGTTGTGGCTACACCCTAGCTAGTAACAGTTTCTCTCGAAAGGGGTGGAGAGAGGGGGAACGTCCGAAAGGGAGGTGTGGGCAGCTGCCTGCTCTCTTGCTCGCTTCTGGAGTCAGAGAAAGACGGCCGGTGCTCCTACCTACCACCCTTCCTGGAATCCCAACGCTGGGAGCCACATTCCCTACTGTCAGACATCCCTGCTGGCTTCATCCTACTACCTCCGGGCACTCTGCCGAGCACCACGACCGACACCGTGAGGGGGGAGTCTCCCCCTCCATCCCTCTCACCCCTGGGCCACTGCCGCCATCACCCCAGCCCTCCTCAGCTGTGCAGGACCTGCGCTGCCCACAGCACCAGTAACTGAGCCCAGGGAGAGGGAGCCTGTGGCCAAAAGGGAATGGAACTGAGCTATACTGTTCTTTTTTGTTGTCAATTTTTATAGCTGCTGTTGTTTTGTTTGCCTTGTTAGATATTTTAGTCGAGAACTCTTATTCCTATCTCCATATCTTTTGCCTGAGAGACCCTGATTCCAAAGCTATAATAATTGGAAGGGAGGGGGTTACACTCTCTATCTCAGTGAAGGGGGCTCTTGCCTTTTCTTAGCAAATACCTGTCTTTCAAACCAAGACAGAAGCTCTTAGCCAGATGCTCGTTATAGCAGTATTATGAAGGGTAGGACTAGATAGGTAGCACAGGATCCTTGAGAAAGGCTGAGCTTCCCCTCTAGGAAAGCTCTTGGCTTGCTTGGCTCTCAGCTTGGAGAAGGAAGTTGAAGGAGGAGCTCTGTACCTCCTTGTTCTGCTCTCATAAGAAGTCCCTTAGATTTGTTTTTTCCTCTGCCGTGAACTCAAGCCTTTCTTGAACTTGTATAGAAGAGTGGAAGTTCAGAGCAGGGCTACCTAAGGCCTCCTTGGAACACAGCTGGAAGGAGGCAGACTCTGAAAAAGAAGCCAGTTTCCACTTCTCAGAGTCAAGGCATTCAAAGCTCTTGGAAGGCTCCCAGAAGGCAAAGAAGAAATGGAAACCCATCTCATTATAGATTGTCTTGCATGCAGGCGAGTGTTATAATTAAAGGATGTTGCCCTCTGCTCCCATTGTTTTTGCCTCTGTGAACTTTAATTTTATTTGGAACCCAGTGCTGACTGTGTATATACTGGAGCTGTGATAGAAAAGTGATCTTAAGTATTTATGAGCTCACCTTCAAATGAATGGGTACAGTTATCTGAGTTTTTTCCCCTCTTTTTCCTTTTTCCGTCACCTCTAGGTGCTTTTTTGCTTTCCCGTTCACTGCTGTGTGAACTGAGCTATAGATGAGTAGTGTTTCACATATGAAGTGTAGCATTCAGACCTACTCTTCAACAAGGGCTGAATTGTCATCTAAAATCCAGTCCTTCTGAAAACTGTTAAAGCAAGCTTGTCATGTCTTGAGTGTAGCCTTGTTCTTCACGCTTTGTAATACATGGGCAAGCATAAAAAGACATGATTTCTACTTCCTAGGCTTCTACTTAAGCTTCCCTCTACTTCTGTCTTCCCACAGTAGTTTCAGCTGGTCTGTTCGGCTGGTCTTTTTTATCATACATGATAAGAAGTCTAGGCAGCCAGCCAGCTGCTGTGGAATTATAATAGGTCCAGTGGCATGTACAAAATTTGATTACTGCTGTCAACACCAGAGAGAATAGAAGAGAACACGTATTCCAGTCAGAGAGCTACTAAATAAATGGCCTGTTGAATTCAGTAGCAGTAGAAATAAGACCGTCTTCCTCCTAATGAACGGTTTATGGGTAGAGAGTATACTAGTATGTTGAGCTCTGGAGTTAAGTTAGAAATATTTTTAAAAGGTCTTCCTTTGCCTTCTTCAGATACTACTTTGACCAGAAACTTCTATTTTTCTTCTGTTTATCTGGTCTTGCAGTTAATGTATGGATTTCACACCCAATACTTCAGATATTCACAGAGGCCATGGTTTCACTTTTAACATTTAGCTTAAAAATATTCCTGCCATCCTAAGGTAACTTCTTTGCAGATGGGTTCTGATTTGAAACTACTTCATGCTAGTAATTCTGTCTCCATTTAGGCAAGAGATGTTTATTTAAACACAGTGCAACAACCCCCTCCCTTAAGTTAATACATATTCTCAGTGTATATTCTTATTGAAATGTTGGATTTCTGAGGTAAAACCTGCTGTTAGATAAAAGTGGTTTCTCTGACGTTCATGGGGCAGCTGCTGATGGCAGGCAGAGCTTGAGAGCTGAGCTTCTCTGGAAGCTGTGGTGCATGAATGATTTACTCAGCTTTGTTAATAGCTTCACATTGAATGAAGTTCAAGGGACTGATGGAGTCAGACTGGTGTTTCCCTAACTGGTCTCACTGACTGCAGTCACTTTGTCCTTTGAGAATTTGTAAACCCTGAAATGTCACAAACTAGCTGACTCGTGAAACTTGTGTTTATTCTTCAGTCATTCCAAGTGTGGGTGGGCCTCATCTTGGGGTGGCAAGGACTAAGGTGAGTTATTGGATACATAGTAGAGCATTCTTAGGGAATTCAAACCAGTCTCATCAAAATAAAAGGAACATGTGGTGCTCTAAGACTTCTGGCATATGTGCAGGTCTGTCTGCTAATTCTCACTGTTTGCTTGGTGGAGTTGGCAGTGTCTTTGTTTTGTGCTTGGGAGTTGCTTGGCACAGTAAGGTTTGTATCTGTATTTACAAAATACATCCTTGTTTGTTTCTAAAATAGAAATCCTAGCTTTAAAACTTTTATTACCCTTCCACTTTGCTCTTGTTTGCACGATTCACAGAAATGTTTGGATACAAATGTCTGATTTAGCCCCCTGAATGTATGGTTGTCTTTATTCATGGAAACAAAACTCCTTTTATATGAAGTCTTTCAGCCTTCAACTTAGAGGAATTCTTGAATTTGGGGAACAAACATCCAGCCCATAAATTTAAATAAGACCAACTTCTATCCCACAAAAATTTAAAGAAAAATCTGATCTTGATTTTTCCTTCTTCCTTACTCTGAGTAATGTTTGGGATGTGAGTAAACTGTCCTGACTGGGTATCAATGAAGAGAGGAGAGCTGTATCTAGAACATTTGTCTTATAGCATGATACAATGAGACAGGCAGACAAATCACACAGCCTCTTTCTGCCTTTGAAACCAGTTCTGTGGTTTAGAATGCTCCTCTCTGGTCGTAGTGCTTGTGCTTATGTGTTGTAGTTAATCTCTTCTTGCACTTACTTCGTTGTAACTATTGGAATTCTGTACAGTTCAGTATCTGGAAGTGTGGAATATGGAGTGTCTTTCATAACTACAGTATTTGGAGACCTCTTAATTTGATTATAATATTGGCAACAGGCTTTTGAAGACAGAGGGTTTCAATCTGGTGGTAAGCACAGTTTAAAGGCCCCCTTGAAAATAATATAATAGCCCTGCATTACCAGCTTTCTTCTTTACTGTTCCTTGCTCTGTCTTGTTTGGAGTTACTGCACAGTGGAGAAGGCATGTCTAATTAGAGTTTGTAATTTTTGACTTGGAGGTTTATTTGTACAACTTCTTTTTTATGCTGTAATCCTATGTTTAAAATTTCTTGTGCTTTTTTGAAAGGCCACTAAAAGATGTGGCTGCTTACTTTGAAGAGTTGTTCTGGTTTTATATTCTGTTGAATGTGTGAAAAAAGTGTTATAGTGATACTGAAAACTTTTTACAGAATGAATGCTAAAAATATTTAGGATTTTTAAAATGAGTATGGTATTTGACCAGAGAGTTCGATTTGAACAGAAAAAGAAAATTGCTACCAGCTTTCCTATTTTCAGTTTGTAGAATTTAACTCACCAGTTCTCTGAAAGCTGGAGTGTCCTCCTATTTTCATAAGGAATAGCAAAGCAGCCTATATTTCTGATTTTAAAGAGAAAAGAAATAGCAATTAGCTTGAAGTCTGTTACTTGCTAACAGGCAACCTTTTTAAAGGTTTGTTTCCTGACTGGTTTTGTCAGTCACTGTGTGGCTCAATGTGTCAAACCCTCTGAGGAAAACCAGTGCTTCCCTCCCCCTTGAATCCCAGCATGCAGTTCTTGCATGGGTACTAGCGTGTACTTCCTCTGCATCTTCACTTTCCTGTTTTTCAAAGAGTGAACTTGGTCATGAGCGCTCAAACAGCCAAAAAGGTTGTGTGGAAAAAGTGCAAGGTTGCTGCACCTAGACATACGGACCGGCAGACCTGTTACACTCCGCTGGGTGAGTGCTTCCCTGTGTTCTGAAGGCTGTGGTGGATGAAAGAATCCAGCCATGTGGGTCTTTTTTTATCTTCTACACCTGATGAAAGCTGCTTTTCTTAACTTTGAGAAAGTTTATTTACTTTAACAAAGCAGGTCGTGGAAGGCATGGCAGGAAACAGAGCGGGGAAAGGCTGTTTTCTGTGGCACTGCTACATTGCGAGTGTTGTGTGAGCTCTGGCTGCGTCACACCTGCAGCCGCAAGATCCTCTTGGTAATGCTTGTGTCGTGGGCTTCCCTTTCACCTAGAACAGTAGCACATTCATGGCAGAAATTTTAACGTTTTTATGTCTGATTGAAAGTCTTAATGTCCCCAGTTTTCTTAAAATATGCATTAAAGTTACGGTGATCTCAGCATTTGCTTGTTTTGATTCTTTAGAGTGCTGCCTAGTGTGCCTTCTGGTACTTCTGAACATATAAACTTACAGCAGCTTCTTGATGCCCCACAAGTTTTTCTCCTCATTTTGGTGGTATCTCAAGAGAGTAGTATTTCCTGTAATTTGGAAAAAATGTTTTGTGGAGGGATGCTTTGGAAAAGAAGAAATTTGGGATATTATTTTCTTCTTCCTTTTCCCATCTTTCATGCCTATTCTGATTTGAAATTCCATGGATTGTCTCTTCTGTTTTTTGACTGGGGCCAAATAACATGGAATGGCAAGGAAAAGACAAATTTGATAATTCCTAGTACCTGTGCATATGCTGTGTAGATACAGTAATTGACAAATGGGGACTGTTTGGTGAATTGGTTTCAGAACTTCATGAAAGCAGAACATGTTGATCAATAAAGAATTTGGTCCACTTGATTTCTGATGTGGGTTTTTTGTTACAAAGTTGGAGTCTGAGTATGGGTTTTTAGAAAGAGAAACTAAAATCCTCTGAAGATGTGTAAGTGTAATGGCTAACTTTAGAATAAAATGATGGGCTGGGTCTCTGATTTCATGTATGTTTGCTTCTAGAACAATGAGGTAGATTTGGATATATGCCAGTTTAGCTGAGAGAAGAAACTTTTCCCTTGTGGCTCTGTCCGAACTTCCTTAAGAAACTGACAAAAATGTCAAGAAAACTCAGCAATGTGAGTGGAGTTGCTTTTTACTTACTTGGGAGAGCTCAGTAAATTATAGGATGGAGAGATCTAGTGTTCTTCAAAATCTGCACGTATTCAGCCCTCAAATGTGAGACAGCTGCAGTTGATCACTCTTGGAAGATTAGAAGTAGGAGAAAATCAATCTGCTTAGTTTTGAACCTGGGCTGCTGTTCATGGAAGTTGTTTGTTCTGGATCTGTGTATTGGTGTAGGCTTTTTTTGGACTATTTCTTGTTTGGTTTTTCTTTTTCCCTTCTTTCTTTCTTATATTTTTAGGAGAGCATAAACTTGGGACAGGAGTTATAACCAGCCATGTAAGTAACTGATGAACACTGCTGTTGTGAAACCTCTGAAATGTTCATTTGTAGTATAATAGGAGGGTCAATCTCTCTGAGGTTTTCTGTCTCAGTCCTTCAGGTCTTTTTAACATGTAACTGCCAGTGTGTGCGCACACTTAATATTTGATGATGTTTGTGTATTGACAAATAATTTCTCTGGCACATGCTCCAGGTGGCTAGGCTAAGGTGTAAATCTCGTGAGTGCATAGCAGTTACATTCTTGATCAGGTGCTTTATATGATTGAGCACAGTTTAGTGATTGTTTCTTAAAGCCTGTTTAAATCTGAGTTAAGAGCCCTCGGTTTTAAAAAGAACATAGATCATGGCTGGTGTATTGCAGTTATAATTTTTCTTAATCAAGCAGCAGGATTTATTCAGGAAATTTGTTTAATTGTAACTTCCTTAATTGTTTGTGAAGTGTAGCACTGTAGATTTGCTTTCCAAGACAGTTGTAGTCTCGTTCATCATCATCCTCTCTCTTTTTTTAAAATTATATTTGGAGACTCTGAGGGAGTTGTGGCTTTGGACACTTCTTAGTGTGTTGGAAATGCATATAGAAGAGAAGAAAAATCTGAAAAAAAGCTAGAAGGTAAGAGGCATGAAAGGGGAAATGAAGAAAAAACCTGAAGGTAAAATAAACTGGGGGGGGATATGTGTGTGTGCGCATGCTATGGTGGAGAGGCCATTCTCTGAGAGGACAGGATTCATAATGATGCAGTACTGGAAATACTCAGGGAAAATATGGGTGGAGAAGTTGAAAGGGGTGTGTATGTAATTGTTTCTTCATGTCCTTTGCTTTTCACAGGAATGTAGAATATAAATAACAGGGATACTTTTCAGTCAGCAGAAGTGTAGCTTTGGCTTTTTTGGTTGCGTGCTTGCTGTGAGAATTGGCAGGGACTGGAGGAAGGGAGGTTGAAACTCATACCTGATAAAGTATCTGATTGTAAATTAATTCATTTGGATGAAACCAAAATGGTTAAAACTAGCTTCTGTTCTCTGAAGCCTAAACAGCACAACTAAGTTTTGTCAGAGATTGATTTATGGTCTGAAACATACTAAATCATTTAGCTCATCTGGTGGGATGCCCTTTTTTATAGCAGTTTAATCTCTCTTAATAACCTCTTAAACTCAAGTTGGTGATAGGCACTGAGAATATGGTGGCACTGGTAGGCTACCGGTGCCTAACTGGAACCAAAGCTTACTCTTTAAGAGGAAAAAAAAAGAAGGGATCTTGTGCTTCCTTTGCCTGTTCAAATAAAAGGGATTTCTTCATTGCTCTTCCATCCAATGGGAGATAATTTATATTCTTTTAGTAAAATTTCTGAAACAGTTCCAGAAAAATGATTGGGTTATTTTGTGTTTACATATACATATTCTACTGTTGTAGCACAATTTGATGTGATTATTTAATACGATATATTTTTTCGCCTCATTACCCAGATGGAAATCACTCTGTCATTGGAGGGGAGCCACTTAACCCATGTTGCAGAGACAGAAAAAGATGCCGGTTCTGTGAAATCTACCAAAAGGGGTTGCCTTGTGGAACTTGTACTGTAAAATTTCAGCTCCTGAAGCCAGTTAAACACTCTGCAGTAATTGAATAATCTATGTTAGCATCTTAGAATTATGCAACTAGATATTGTTTTGTTATTTTATTCACAAAGTTGTCAACACAAGCAAGAGATAAATTTACATTTTGTTGTGTGAATTAATTGTGCAGCCACCATCCCAGTTATTGAAATGAGTGTTACTTTTCAATAGCAGTAGAAGGCAGTGGCAGTGACACAGCTGAGATATTTTGTAAACAAATAGTTTGAGAGCATATATTTTGAAACTCTGCGTTTAAGTTCTGTTACCATTTGTGTCTCTGGAGATCTCAGAAGCACTAGCCTATAAATGATAAGCTTTCTTTCAGGTGGGAAGTATTTGTCTATGTTCCCACAAGATATATGCACTGATAGCCGCTTGAAATTGAGACCACACACAAGCTGTTACAATAGTCAAAATAATTTTTATGGTGTTGTTCATATTACGGTAAACTCTGGTCTTGTTAGTTGCTTAGTAGAGCTGTATTGGACCTCAAATCTGTTTGATTTCGAACAGCTCTAGCTTTTAAATACTTGAAAATTGTATATTTCCTTTTTGGCAGCAGGCGATGAAGTATGTGTTCTGAAATACAGCATAGTTGTAAATAGAAACATGTTTATATGGTAATTACATCACGTTGCCTTTTAGGTCTTCAAGTGAACTTATTTTCAAGGTCTGAAAGACTTTGAAAAACTCTTTTTGTGTATATTAAACTATATTAAATGCACATAAATACCGAAAAAGTGGGAAGTATTTTCTGTTGTGCTGCAGTAGAGTCACTTTTCCAGACTGTAGCAGGGGAGTGTTTCTCTGCTGGACGCAGCCTGAGCCGCTGCCCGGGACAGAGCGGTGCCCGTGACTCAGCTCTGCCGTGCGGGGAAGCCACATTCCCCGGGCCGGTGAATTGTCTGCCGCTGGTTCACTTTTATGTTCTCACTGAAACCTTGCGACCCTTAACTTGAGGGCTCCGTCTGCTTCCTGCCCTCGTCCCTGGTGAATAGGGCAGGAATTGGCAGCAGTGCGGTCAGCTATGTGACCTCATTTGTGTGGCGTCTGGGTGGAGCGCGCCTAATCTTCGCTAAGCGAGCAGCTGAGAAAGCGAATTGCGGTAATTCCCTGGCTGAGCCTTCCAGCGGGTGAAACCCGCGCTTGTGCTGCAGAGCAAGGAGATGCCTTTGCTCGGACACTGGTTACCGTGCGGAGATGAATTTCTATCGAGGCGTTCAGAAAAGCAGCAAATGGTTCGAGCGTTCCCTGCAGAAAAGGGGAAATGTGCTGTCTGAGTTGCGTGTGGTGGAGGGTGACAGTGAACAGCTTTGCCCTTGTGTCTGCCCCATTCAAAGCTGTCGCACAAGTGTGTGCACTGGCAGCCCTTGCTAAGAATTGACAGTCAACAGAGCGTTCTGGATCCCTTGTGCAGATGGAAGCAGAGTGGTTGTATCTGTCTTGCTGAATTTCACTGCAGTGTGTATTTTGTACTGTGACATATCTCCATTTTATTGAGCTACAGTGTTGCTCAGGGTTAACTGTCCTGGGTCTGATTAACTCGAAATTAAGGCCTGTGATGTGACATGCCAACTTGGAGTACGTAGGTCCTATCCCTGCCCATTCCCTCTTGTGCTGGTGACTGCTTCTGGCCCAGTGCTTTTGAGAGGTTGCCCTGCGCTGTCCCCCAACATCACAGCTTCAGGACCACCTGCCCTGGATTGAAAGAGAGCCTCCTGCTTGGCTTGATGAGCTGCTGAAGTGCAGGCTTTAATACTTTAATGTTTCTCTCAGCTACACTTTTTACCCTGATAAAATTGTACAGCTCAATCATTTTAAGCTTCAGATTATTTTAAAAGGTTCTTAGCTGGTTTAATACCTTGTAATGCAAAATATTTTTAAAGCAATTTGTAAAACATTCTGTGCAGACCATTGAAATGAACTTCCACTCCCAGCTCAGCTGTAGTAAAATCAATATTTACTTGGCTTGTGTGACCAGAGTTACCTTATATACAATGAAAACATTTCCACTTGCTGCTTTGAAGGTGGCAAAGAGATAGTAACGTTGTTACTTTCAGAAAGCAGAACAATAGATCCCCTCTAAAGCAACTTTTCCCCTTCCTAAAGTCCTTATATAGATTCTTTTGCCAAATTTGTCAGGTACACCCCTTTCTTTCTAAAAGGTTAGTTGCCGTTTCTCCACTTCTAGTGAAGAAAGCAAATTAATATTATCTGTTTAGTTGCTGCAAAGAAATGTAAACTTGGAATTGAATATTTGTAAGCTTATCTGTATTGCTAAATAGCAACCAGTTTTTTTTTTTTTTCTGATTTTACATAATGTAGGTTTTGCACTATGTTTTTTTACCAAACAATTTGGTACTAATACTTGTGGTAGTTTTCCTTTCTGTGAATAAGTTTTCAGTTGTAGCTTGCTGATGACAATTTGAGATTGAAGGGTAATATGCTGGGATTGTGTACAAGAAAGCCGTAAAACTCTGTCACCTGATGTCTTACCATCATTTCCATATCTGTTGCCATAAAATCTCATGCAAGCATTCCTTATCTTATCAACAAGCAGTAACTGCAGTAGCTTGAAAAAAAGTTCCAAGTGTGGGTTACGCAGATAACTTTCCTGTGGGAACATGCCTCAACCTTTTGTTTAGTAGTCTTGAATGCAGGTAGAGTCTCCCACAGTGTTCAAGCTCATTTCTCATTAATAAAAGTGAGAGAAAATGCAGTTGATGAACTTGGGTATCAAATGTTGATGTACTGATGGGGTACTTTGTATTAAGCAAGTAAATGCGCTGTACAGTTATATGGGTACAAGTATTTTATCTTTTCAGGTTTTGGTCTGTGAATGGACCTGATTATATAAAAGTTCTTAGCATAAAGAGTTCCAAGTCCTAATACCTAGACAGAATTAAACCAATCACAGTATGCCTCTTGTGGTTTTTAGTTGATTTTGATGCAGTTTCATTCCTGTCTCTAATATAGTTATGTGGTATATTCTTGAAAATAATCAAACTGTCAGTTTTTCCCACTTTAGTGCACAGTCCCAGCCTTCTGTTGGAGGTGTTTTTTGGTTTAAGTAATTGATCTGCCTGTCACTAAGGAGGAAAAAAGTTCTAGTTTAACAAATGTTTTTTTTTTAGGTTTGCATCTGAAACAGAAACCAAGGTATTGCTGATAATGCAAGATGTTAACCTTCCAAGATATTTTGTTTTACAATGGATTAAAATCAGAAAACAGTGCTATTTAATTCATTAGGGTCAAATGATTTGAGTTATAGTGGGTTTTCTTTAAAATTTATTTGGTGGTTTGTTTGGCTTTTTTTTGTGCATCTTCTAATCTTCTACGGTTTCTGTTAATGTAATAAAAACAGCTCTGAGTTGTCCTCAGGAGTTGAGCTGGAATTACTTTATGGCCAGGTAAACTAGCTTGCTATCTTATTGGACATTCTTCCCTGAGCTGAGGGGAAAGATTTTTCTGTATAAATTGCTGTTAGTGTGCCTTGTTGCAGTTAATATTGTCTTTGACTCTGCGTAACAAGTTTGCTGTTCTGCCCCTGTCGTGGGTTGACTTTGGTAGCTGCCATGTGCCTACCCAACTACACCCTCACTCTCCTCTCAATTGGACAAGGGGAGAAAAATAAGACTAAAAGCTTATGGGTTGAAGTAGAGGTAGGGATATCACTTGCCAGTTTGAGCTGTGGGCAAAACAGACTTGAATAAGGAGTTTTTTTTAAACTTGCTGACAATTAGAATAGGATACAGTGAAACAAGGAGGAAAACCGAAAACACCTTCTACCTACCTGTCTCCATCTTCCCAAACTTGTTTTCACTCTTTAATTCCCAAATCCTTACCACCCTCTTCCAATGTGAATGAAAAAACCTGCTTATTTAAACTTTATCTTCAATTAGAATGTTTTTTGAGGGAAAAGCTGGATTTTCTCAGGAGACACATGTAGTCAGCTCTCAGCCAAGAGTATGAGCTTAAAAACTCTATGGTCCAAAAATTTTCAGATGGTAAAGATGAACTCTTGATTTAAAACAAATCTATCTGAAAATAATTCAAGGTTTGATTTAGCAAATATGCTGATGTGGGAGCAGGATTTGGCTGACGATGTGTCCTTGTGGCTTTCTTTATCATGTGTGATTCTAAAACCTACACAAATGAGACTTATGTTTGAGGCATGCAGACTTGCATTAGGTACTTGCAGCATCTTAGAAATGGTCCTGGCCAGCTGCTTAGCACGTGTAGTGTTCAGCTGCTTGTCTGTGAACACTGCTTCTGATGGCATCAACTGAAAGGAGCCTGCAGGAGCAGTGGGGCTGGGTCGCAGCCAGCATCAGCAGGAGCAGTGGATGTTTTCTAGCCCCTTTTGCTCAAGTCCCAGCACAGTGTTCCTTGTTCCTGCATGCTGCCCTGTCTCCAGTCCCCTCTACATGCTTGGTAGCTGTCAGCCTCCAGAGCGATTGAGGGTGAGTCAGATCTCAGTGACAACGTGTATATTCTAACAGCCTAACAGTCTTGCTCATTATCCTTGAACATTACACACAGCAGAGTCATATCAGGTAAATAATTAGCTATTGTTTTGACAGTGTGAATGGACTCTTTTTTTGTAAGATGGGAGACTACAGGACTAGTCAAAAAAATTTTCTCTAGCTAGTGAACATAATACCCCACAAAAAGCAGCCCTACCAAATCCAAACAGAATCAAAAATATCTGCGTGTACAAATTATCAGTGGCTGTAGGAATTAGGAAAAATAAATGGTCTTCATCAGTTCAGTAGTTTAGCATGCAGTCCTGCCCGGGCCATTACTCCTTGTTCAGTTTGAAAGTGGATGTGACACTATGAATAAATCTGTAGCCATCTTATCTTTCATAGTGTAGTCTGTGGGAGCAGAGCAAAGTTGATGCTGATGTTGGTAGAAATTCCTGTAAAATGGCTCAAACAGCAACCAGTCTTGGGGAAATGCTTTCCTGGCTTAACACTAGCTCTTGAAGACTTTTGAGACAAATAAACAAGAGAATCAGAGATTATTTTATTATTGACTGCTTTGCGGTGGAAGATTGCTCTCTCATGTCTAATAAATCAAGGAAGCTTTTTTCTTTGTTTCTCTCTTTGCATATTCCTTCTCCTGTTGTGTTTTCATAACAGTATAAGTGAACTATTGAGCCTTCACCTTTGCAAGAACCAGATGTGCAATTAAGAAAGTTAAAGTTCCAAACCAGTATTTTATGTTGTCAAATAAACTGGGTTTTTTGGGAAATCTCCTTGATATAGTTAACTGATGTTGTGTATGTCTTTTTAACTTTGCACAATTATGATTTTGCTGCTGGTCTAGTGTTTTGGGGTTTTTTTTTGTTGTGTGACCTTCAGCTTTTCTCCTTTCATTATGCTTAAATACCTCTTTGAAGTTATTTGATAAATATCTTTCATTTCTCAGGCTTGTTTTATTTTTTCTGATCTTCTTACAATATGACACTTCTGCATTTGTGTCTTAACTCTTTAGATTTTGTCTTAACTGGTACCTGCTTTCTGTCTGCATCTTCTTCCTCCCCAAATTCTTTTCTGCTGTCCTGTTGTTTGGAGACTGACATGATCCAGATGAAGAACTTGTGTCATTATTGATATAATAAATACAAACACTCATGCTTCATCCTTGGGCACTCTTATTCTTTGCTAATTCTTCCTTCTCTCCCAAGAATGAGTATCTTCACATACTGATTTCTTACATGGCTTCTTGTAGTATACTACAATTAGAGAATGAAAGATAGAAATTCAGACTTTTCTTAAAGAATTCCATGGGTTTTTTTACATAATGTTCAAGTCTAAGAGATGCAGTTATTACAACAGAGCGGCTGGAGTTCTCTGTCATCTTCTAATGCACCCTTACTGAGCCCAAATTTCATTCTCCTTTTGAAGGATTAGAAGGTTGGTAGTCAGTATTAATTGCTTTTCCTTTTGCAGCCATGTAAAGACTTGAGGAATAACAGTGAAGCCTTGTGACATGAATGGAAAGAGTGGAACAATGTGACAAGACTAAAGTTTCTGAGCTTTTATTAGTTTAGTTTTTAGCAAGTTGTTGTTTTTATTGTATACTTATCTCTGCAGGGCTGCAGACAAGTCTCACATGTAAAAGGTTATAATTAAATGCACCAAAATTGAAATAAGCATAAAAGGTTGCTAAGTAATCTTTTAATTATGCTAGTTCTTTTGAGAGCAAAAATCTTCACATATTACTTTTTTCCCTGGTTTCTTTAGAAGTACACTGATTCTTCCTTTGCACTTTTCCCTTTTTACTCAGTTTTTACTTGTCATTTACAAAATTCAAGGCTTCTTTTTCTGAATAAACTGAAGTCTGCAAATGCCATTTTGTGAAGCCAGTCATGCCAGTTCATAGTTGGACTGAAAAGATGCTGCAAGATAAAGCATGTCTATATTGCCTTTTAAGCTTCCAGAGCTCTTCTTAGCTGGACAGTGTAACTTTGAGAGGGATCGTAGCAGTATTTAGTAGAATCATGCTGTGAAGAAAAAGAAGACTGTATCTTCTGGCCACTTGAGTTACTTGTCAATGTGTATTTTCATTTCCAAACCTGTTGGACAGTGATGATGTCTTGTGTTGTTTGAGCAAGTAGCAGGTATGTAGGTGACTGACATTTAGAATGCATTTGGTTCTGCTGCACCAGCTTGCAGATGTGTGTACAGCCTGCAGGAATTCTTCCGTTCTCCCTTTGTGTTAGGCTTCATGAATACTTGGGTTTTGTGAAGGATCATTCTTCTGCCACAGGTTGCTTGTGTGTCAGTGGTGGACAGCCTGAAATAGGAACACTGTACTGCAGCTTGTTCCATGATCTTCAGGCAGCAGTGTGCACGAGTTGATATGCTCTTCTGTACATCTTTACTATTGTTTCCCATTCCCTTCCTTCTTTGTAGCTTAAAAAGATTTATTTCCTATTTTGTGCTGCTGCCTTGCTATTGTGTTCTGGACAGGAAAATATTGTAACTTTTGAAGAGTTGCTTTAATATAGCAATACTGTGGAAAATTGGAAGTGGTAGTTGACATCAGTGAAACTAGAGATCTTCAGCTATAAAGGTCTAATCTGTATTATGTGAATTAAGCTTCTTATGTCATTGTGTGTTGCCCTGCAGTTCTTGTCTTCTGGTGTTCTGATGTTTACATACTTGTTCAGGCTCTCTCTGATAAGCAGAGGGTTGTTGTGCATTCCTCAGTGAAGAAAGCGAGGTTGAAGGACAAGGTGGACAGCCAGTCATGGTGAGGGGTTTGACCATCACTGTCCAATGCTGGGCCATGATTGGAATTCTATAAATTGTTATGTAATGTAAATAAAGCTCTCTTTTCCTGTTCACGATCCTTGGAGTCAGGTGTGTATTCTGTCTCTCTCTGCTGTGACTGCGTCACAACTTTGCTACAGTTGTGTTGGGGATAAAAATGGTGTTTGGGGTGTTTTCTTAAAACAAAGTTGTTTTGTGATTTAGTTTTTAGGACTGTTGTCCAACAGAAGAAAGAACTGTAGAAAAATCTTGTAAAAATTTTAATATTAAAACTGTTTTCAACTGTATTTATAATACAGTGGTTTAAGATGATAGGTTAAAAATGTGACTACTTAAAAGCAGTAGCAAATTTCATCAATCACATTGTTTTTGGTTTTACCTTGTGTGATGCAGGTAAAACTGTGAGGAATACTGAAGTTATTTGTGATAGTTAGCAATGCAGAGTGTTGAAGGTAAACTTTTTTGCTTTTTAATTTGTAGAAATGAATTTTTAAAAATTGGGTTAAAAGTACTTTCTTGATGCATTCCCCACTTTTCCCCACATTGAGTTTATAGTACACGAAGTTAAAGATTCAAAGGCAAGTCATATGACGACAGTGGCATCTTTAGGAGATGACCTTGTGATTTGTTCTGTTTATTTGACTCTGTTCATGCCACCTGTTCTTTCTGTGTTATTGTTTCAGAAATAAGAATCTTTTATTTACCTTCATTGAGGTGTTACATTTATCTGCATAACCTGAAGAGTGTGGAATGCGTTGCTGGGAGTTTTTTTTGCCACTGAGCTTTATGTTTTGTGGTAAATTAAATGCATCATTTTATTGAGACTTTGAAATCCTTGTAAATGTGTATGAAGTTAATTTGTTGTAGTAGCTTTCTCACTCAGAAGTGCAAAAACATGTTAAATAGAAAACAGGCTTCTCTTAGCCCCTTTGGGGAACCACATGAGTTTTTCTTTTCTTTCATAGAGGGCCAGTCTTTTTGTATGCTTCTGGGAGTACATCTTTGCCTTACCCCATCTCTTTTATCTCCCTCATTTGACCCTTTACTCTGAGCAATAGCACATCAACGTAGACCTTCACAAGCTGCTCAAATGTGTTTGACCAATTGGGCTTTGCTTTACCAGAGCTGTCTGGTATTTGGGAGTGTTTGCATGGGTAGGTCTGACAGAACTAATGTGTGCCTGGCTCTTTGGAGAGCTGGGCCTGTGCAAAGAAGGTGCTGGCAGGTAACTTCAGACTGGGATGTTGTACTGAACCTCAGCTTTAAGTACAGCTCTTGTTCTAGCTAGCTATGCTTATAGCATGCATTTTGGGAGATTGGGAAGTACTAGTTTAGTAAAACTATTTGTGGCTAGAAATATTATTTGACACTACTTGCAAATAGCTTTTCTTTCTGGGGTGGGGTTGAGGGTATGGGAGTGTCAAAGCCTTGGAAGAATTTCTCCCTTGTCTTATGTGACCCAGCAATGGTGATCTTGTCCTGGCTTTTTCTGGGACAGGGGTTAAGGACTGATCTTAGTCTACTATGACACTGGAAAGTTATAAGTACTTTTATTAATGAAAGAATATCAGACCAAGTGTTCTGAGTTTCAAGACAAACTGTTGAATTGAGGAAATTATTATTTTGTATTTCATCAAATCTTTTTGTCTGCTGCAGGGGCTGTATTTGGTATTTTGGTTTGCTATGTAGTCATTCTTTCTTCTGCAAAGACTTGATCTGCCATGCAGTTGTCATCATTTCCTCATCATTGCCTGTAGTGGTGTCCACAGGTAGATACCATGTGCTTATACATCCTCCATAAGCACATCTTTAATGGTTCTGCCTCTAAAATACCTTATTTTCACATTCTGATTTGCAGTTCAGGAATCTCTTCAGCCATAAATTATATCTGTCTTTTTGTGGACTCTTAATTCCATAAGCTTGTCTCAGCTTTTTTTGCCAGTTTATACTAGTGTCCTTGTTTTTCTTGTTTCACTGGTGGTTATCATCATTTTGGTCCTCAGGCTAACATTCAGGCTGCAAACCCCATCTTCGCTGAGGCATAGACACTACCTGTCTGCTGCAGTGACATTGACATTTGGCAGAGGGCAAAAACAGTGGATCCTGATGTCTTTAGCACTGGGAAGGCATGCAAAAGAACCCTCTCTGAGAAAGCACCCAGGACAGGATTATACCTGTGAGTGTGGCTGATCTTCTGGAATAGTTGCCACAGGCAGCTGTACTAATATGACATGTAATTATCGGTTTTCATTAGGTGATACTTTTTTTGTTGTTTAGCCCATTTCTAAAAAGGTAAAGATGATGTGTCTATTCCAAATTGTACACAAACCTACTTGATATATTAGGGTGACTGAAGTCAAACTCTACATTTCCACAGGCTCTACCACAGTTCTCATCAAAACTTGTCATTAAATAATAAAAGCATGGGGAATAGGATGTAATCCTTTGCCTAAACAATGGGCAGCTGAAAGCCTATGGCTCAGGTTCTGCCAAAGGCTTGGTAGGCTTTGAACTGCTCTGTTGCTGTACTTTCATTGAATTATACAACAGTTTGGGTTGGAAGGGGCCTTAAAGACCTTCTAGTTCCAAATTCCGTCATGGACAGAGACATCTTCTAATAAATGAGGTTGCTCAAAGCCCCACCTAATCTGACTTGGAATGCTTTTAGCAATGGGGCATCCACAGCTTCTCTAGGCAACGTGTTCCAGTGCCTCACCACCCTCATAGCAAAGAATTGCTTCCTTGCGTATAATCTAAATATATTCTCTTCCTTTCAAACGTTTACTCCTTGCGCTGTCAATGTACTTCCTGGTAGTCTCCCTCCCTGTTTTTCTTGTAGCTCCCCTTTTAGTACTGGAAGGCTGCTCTTCTTCAACTGAACAACCCTGACTCTCTCAGCTTGTTTTCATGGGAGAGAAGTTCCAGCCCTGTGGCTTCCTCGGGATCTACTCCAATGGGTCCTTGTCCTCCCTGTGTTGGAGGTCCCAGAGCTGGAAGCAGTACTCCAGCAGGAGTCTTATGAGAGCAGACTATATTCTCCAGTTTTTCTTACACTATTTGGAGTGGTATATCCTTAAGGATTTTTTTATATTGAAGTGTTAAATATTCAGTGGGCTCACACTGGTGGTCAGTGCTTGCTTGATTGCATAAATACTTGGTTTAATGTGTTCCAGATATTTGTCCTGCAATTGCCAAACAGAACTTATGTACTTTCAGAGCAGTTAATCAGGAGAGGGGGTTCAGCTTTGGGGACTAATTAATGACTAAGCCAGGGAAGGAAATGAGAGTTTAATAAGGATATAGGATTAGCAGTGCCTTAACTAACTGCTGTTCTGATCAAATGATAAAAGAAAATCTTATGTTTGCCAGAAGCCATAAGAAGGGATCATTCGTAATACTTTACTCCAATTTCTCCTTATTTTTTTCTCCATTAAGATGTCTCACTAAAAATACCAAGTGGCTAAGACACCTTTATGACTGTTTCTTCTTACCTCTAGAGGAAGAACAGTAATTTTGTCATGAGCAAAATGCTCAAAGATTTGCTCAGTGTTTCAGTTTCTGCACAAAGGTGAAGAACCTTCCCCAGTGGTGCAATATTCCTTGGCCAGCAAAGGAATGTAACTGGGAAAGGAAATAATTTATCTCAAGAATTGGACTTTTATTGGTCTAAGTTGGTCTTTCATTCAATCTTGCTCACTATGGCTGGGTGGAAGTATAAGACTTTTAGCATTCTTTGGGTTGGTCATGTGGAGCTAAAAGCAGGCAAACTTACAGTCACCATTTCTGTAGTGAACTTTCTGGATTATTTTAGGGATAGAAATGAGAGTATTTGGTGTAGCTCACACTAACAAATATTTTGGATTTAAATTCTTCAGTTATCCTGTATATTCTTTTTGCTTGTTTCTCCTTCATCTTTAGAGCACTACTACTTTATGTGACTTTTAGGGGGCTTCCTTTAAGCTTTCTATATTTCAGGTTTCATCTTATTAATAACAAAGGTTAATAGGCTAAGGTAAATAATTTACAGGCATCCATGACTGATCCTTGACAAAATAATGGAATAGCCAATAAGGCTTAGGCTTGGCCTGTCTGGAAACAAAATAAACAGTTTCTGCTTTTTAAAACTTCCTTTGTCTATTTGATTTTTGTGAAGACTGATCTTAACTTTGTTGTCAAGTTTGGTATGCAACAGTTTCCCCCGGTTCTGTCTTCCAAACGTTGCCTGCCCGGGAATTTGTTAGGGTAGCATCACTTGGTGTGAGTCTTAGTTGTGAAGAATTGAAATGTGCAAGTCAATTGTTATAAGCTGGGCAGTAGTGTGTAGAAGCTTTCTGTTATGTAGTCTGTTAAGTGAAAGTATTTAGCTTTTCACTAAAATATATTGCTCAGTGCTATGCTCACATGCCCTTTGAATGCTTCCAGAGATAGTGATTCCAGCACCTCCCTGGGCAGCCTGTTCTAATGCTTGACCACCCTGTCAGTGAAGAAGTTTTTCCTTTTATGTGGTCTAAACCTCCCCTGGTGTAACTGGTGGCCATTTCCTCTTGCCCTGTCACTTGTTACCTGGGAGAAGAAACTGAACCCTACCTGGCTACAGCCTCCTTTCAGGCAGTTGTAGAGAGTGATAAGTTCTCCCCTAGCACTCCTTTTCTCTAGAACTAAACACCTCCAGCTCCCTCAGTTGCTCCTTATAAGACTAGAGCTCTAACCACTTCACTGCTGCCATTCTCTGGACTCAGTCCTGCACCTCAATGTCCTTCTTGAAGTGCTGGGCCCAAAACTGGACATGGCATTTGAGATGTGGTGTCATCAGCATGGAGCACAGGGAGATGATCACTACCCTGGACCTGCTGGCCATACTTTGTGATACAGGCCAGGATGTCACTGGCCTTCTTGGCTACCTAGGCATACTGCTGTCAAGTTTGTGAAAAAGGAGCTTGCTTCCTTTCTCTATAATTCCTTTGGGCATGAGCATGCTGCATGTTCTTGGATGTGCTCTCATTTACTCAGTGCTGGTGATGCCACACCTGGAGCACTTGGTCCAGTTCTGGGCTCTCCAGTACAGGAGAGATGTGAACATACTGGAGTGAGGACCATGATGATGCTGAAGGGACTAGAGCATTTCTCCTGTGGGGAAAGACAGAGAGCTGGGAATGTTCAGCCAAAAGAAAAGAACCAGAGTTCAAGGGATGCTACTGAAGTTTATAAATATCTGAAAGGAGTGTGCCAAGAAGGCTTGTTAGGCTCTTCTGAGGCCATTGAAAGAACAAGAGGCAAGGGGAGCAAACTGAAACACAGGAAACTCAATTTTTATTAAAACCCTGTACTGGTTTGCTCAGAGAGTTTGTGTCTGTCTCTGCAGATGTTAAAAATCTGACTGGACATGGCCTTGGGCAACCTGCTTTGCCTGGGGAGTTGGATTAGACAAATGATCTCTAAAGACACCTTCTGACCTCTACCATGCTGTACTTCCTACAAAAACTCTTCAATCAAAATTGTACTAAACTTTCTGGGAATGATGCAAAAAAGTGGATTCATACACGTGAAAGCTTGCTTAGTCTTTGAGACATCCACATGGAATTGCCAGAAAACTTATTATTACAGTATTACAGTGATAGTCACAAAATTGCAATGGATGTATAAACTATACATGTTCATAGTTTTTGGTCTAGAAGTCTTGTTCCAAGTGATAGTGTCTTAAGACTCTGTAAGGACATGTCTTTACTTTTTTTCTTAATTTCTGAGTTAATTATCATGGGAAGGTTTTTTTTTAAATTACCTTGCATAGATGAAATACAACTGTGAAAACAAGTGTGATTTTAATTTTTTTAGGACTTTTTTGGTATTAAGGCTAGATTTCTAAATACAGTTAGAGGTTTGAAGCAATCAAACCTGGAAAACTAACACCTTGCCTTTGCATAACTCAGCTGCTCAAGGTACTATGTTATGATTGTCTTCTACACTGGCCTGCTAGGAAAGACTTAAATTCCATGGGGTTATAAATTCCATTTGTTTTTAAATAACTCTAGTCTGCACACTGCTGTCACTAAAATTGGTCCTACACAGTCTGTATCCAGAGAAGCTTGGTTAACTTCCTTTCAGAAACATCTAAATAGCACTTGTGTAATTTTGAAAATGTTAACAGCATACAATTATTTGAAATCTGTTGATTTAATCTATTTTCACAAGGAAAATAGGATAATCTGATTAAACTTGTCTTCCCATTTTTTTTCCCCTGAACAACTAGTTCAACTTGTAGTAACTAGTGGAAGTTTAATCCAATATTCATAAACCTAATTGTGTGTTATAAAGCTAATTAAGCAGCTAGAGGTTGTGTGAACATGCCAGTCAGCATGTGCATGTCAAGGACAACCTGGTACATACTCAACTGCCTGTGCCTGTGTGCTGGGATGGGGTGGGAGTTGCAGTGAGAGGCAGAGAAGAGGTGGGCAGGAGCTGGCACTAATAGGGCATCCACTGTTATGTTGGTGGTCAAGCATTCTTAGTCTTCTGTTTAGGAAATTGAAACATGTACTTATATGTAGGAGCCAGGTATAACTATTTAAATCTCAGGAACTGGCTTCTGTTTGTGATAAGCTGTTGACATAGAGTTTTAGAGAGGGATGATGATAGTCTAGGAGCTTGGATAGAAGAGAGGCAGCTCTGAGGGGTTAGATCAGGAAGGGTTTTAATATTTTGAGTGAAAAGACAGGGAGTGAGGAGGGTTTAGGATTTCAGCCTTTGCATTGTTGAAAAAGAAAAATAGGAAAATTTCTGACTGAAAGAGTTGGGACAGAAGAGACACTGGAATACGAGTGGGCAGAAAAATTTTGTGTTGTGAATAACTTTTCAGTGCTACTGTCTTAACCTACCTGTCACAGAGAACAAAATATCATTGTTTTTTGTACTGTGAACATTGTTTCCTGAAGATGTTCAAACAAGGTTGTTTGTGATGTCTGCCTGATTTGCAGCTCTGCCATAACTAGAAGAGAAAGCTACTTGCATATGTACAGTTTATGGCTTGGCTTCCTTCCCTGTCCAAGCAATCTTGTTTACTAGTGCCTGTGCAGGGTCTCTGACATCTGTTGTCTCTGCTTCCCTTCTGGTATGCAGATGGGCTTTTTGTGGGGATGGCTCTTCTGTTACCAGAAGATTATGCTAGTTGATCACAGCAATCCCTCTGACCTTATATCCTGTGAATCACCTCCACAAGTGCAAGTGAGCCTAATAACAGTCTAATTTGGGGAGAGAAAAATGAGCAGATGGCTAACACCAACTTGTGGATTCCATTTACTTTATAACCACTTAGAAATTCAGAGACCTAATCTGTGCTCATAACAAAACCAGCTGTAGTAAATCTCGTTTGTGATTTTACTTGTGTTCATAAATTTACTGTTGTTGGTTTTTTAAAGTGCCTTCCTGTTTGTTGCTTAAAAACATCTTCCTTGGTAGATTTTGGGCAGGAGTTGTCTGCCTTTCTCTTTGCTTTCCATGTGTTGGGCAGTTTGTGAAATATGTGCTCAAATGTATTTGTATTGTATGTGAAAGCTTCACAGGGCTGTCTTGCACTGGGAGGTGATGCTGGTTGATTTGACCCGGTGTTAGGGACCAATTTCAAGCTGTTGGAGTGACATGTGGGGTTGCTGACTCTGGTGACCCTCTGGAGCAGCCTCAGGACACTGCTTACAACTCTTGGGTTTGCATTATCATCCCATGAAAACAGCAGGGTCACTAGCTGACCAGCCTGGCTGTCAGGCTCAGTGTTGAGCATTATTTCTGTCTCCTGAGAGCTTGGTTATCTATACCTCCCTTTTAATCATCATTCCAATGTGCTGAGACCACAGTGTGCCGTGTTAGGTTGCTTTTGTTGGGAGGTGTGGAAACAGCTATTTTAATATTCCTTCAGCTGTGAGGATGCCTTTCTCTAGGTTATCAGTTGCTGGGGATTTTTTATTGTGAAGTAAACACAATTTAGCTTAAACTTACAGTATACTCTGAAAACCAGAGGGTGGTTCTCATTACTTGTCTATGGTGTCTTCTTTTTGGTGGTGTCTGCTCTTGGGAAACACCAGATAGTGAGGTGCATGACTTTTCTTTTTGCCTTTTTTATTATTTTATTATTTTTAATTTTTTTTCCCTAATGCTTATATTCTATAGTTAGGTCTCTACAGAAACCGTTCAATTTGGGTAACTGCATTTTGTGTGCCAGTTGCTGTAGACAGATGTTGTTACTTTTTTGTTGTTGTTGTTAGATGCACTATTAATATAACTCTGGTTTTGCCTAACTGCTGAAGTTTGGACAGAGAAAAGGAATGAGGGAAAGATTTATGCATACCACTGATTGCAGAAATTAAAATTGCAGCACAAAGGTGAAAGTTTACAAGCAAATTATGTGTTGCTGGAGCTATTCTTTTTCTACCACGGTGTTGCAAGAGAAGAGAGAATCTGCAGAACAATCTCAACTTTTGCTTTTTGTTCCTTTAAAAGGACTAAACATCTTACCTTCCCCCTTTCCCCCCCAGACCTTAATAAAGGCCCAACGCAAAGCTTGCTGATAAAATTATTCCGATAAAGTCAGGGCCAGTACTCCCAATGAGCTCAGGGGTGCTTCTGTGAACTTGGTGGTCACAAACTGGGGCTTCATGGCTTGCTTGGCTTTTTGCTTTTTGCTCACTGGGATAAAAACTATGCTGGTTTCCATGCTCAAATTTTATTTTAGATGCTTATTTTGTGTCTTTTGCTATATGAATTAGTCTGAGTTTGACGAAAAGATAGCTGCTTTCAAAAGGCTTTTTCTGTTCAGAAATACAAACCTTATCCCTCTTTTTGTTACTGTTGTCAGGGTTTCATAGGTGTGCTAGTCTTGGGTGGGGCAGTATCTGTGATAGATACTCCTGATTGCCTAAAGGCTTAGGCAAAGGGATGTTTCGAACTTCGTTACATTCCAAGTGTCTTAATTGAAACCCACAGGCTAATTCCTTCTTTTATTTCTAAATTCCTTTGCTGAGAACCTAAATAATGAGGCGGTGAAGGCAAATTTAAGTCTTCGAATGTGAGATGACCCTTGGTAACATGCGCTGGAGTGCTTGAGCAATTTCTGTACTTTATTTGCCAATCAAGTCTGTGCTTCTCCAGGGCATTTTCATTATAGTGCTGTTGTGCCAGCTGTTTTGGGTGCGATAACTTGTCTTCCAAAAGCTAAATAATACAGTTCTGTCATGCAAGCATGTAATGTGTTTTGGGGAAATAAGAAAGCTCTCTTTCAGCATGAATCAGAGGTTGAATAGAGGACAAACCACGATCCAGTGAGGCTTTTGCTTTTTGGCTCTATTTTTAGATAATTTAGATCCTTTTTTGCTCTCCAACGTGATATTCACCAGGTAATAGATTGGAGTTGAACTGGACTTGAACATCTAGTGTTTTCTACATGCCCCAAACAAAATTAAAGGACAGTGTTGTGGGTGGCTGCTGGGGGCGAATGAGTGCCAGGACATCTGATCGCAGGAGCCGGTTGTTTTGAGCGCACTTCAGTTGAGTGGACATACATCATCTTGTGTAACAGAAGCAGGCTTCAGCAAACAGGCATCCGGGATAGGAAGCTTTTCTTCTCTCTTTTGTCATCACAAGAGTTTAATTTTGTGTGTGTGTGTGTGTTTAGGTTTGTTTTTATTTCCTCTTAAAGGAACAAACTGTTCTGACATTGTCCATTACTAGTCCATTAAGTGGCTGGAGGGCAGGCAGAGCCACGTTGGCCAGAGGAAACAGTCAGTAGGTAATGAAGCAGAATTTGGCCCTGAGTCAGTCCTTGGCTTTTATTGTCAGGCTGCAGCAGTGTGAAAGGAAACAAATGTTTTAGCAACTTGGTGAATTTTTTTCTCACTGGGCTGTAACTTGCTGACATTTTTAATGTCTTGTGTGAGAAGTTGACTGGCTGGATTACTGTGTGCTTTGCTGAATGGTGATACTGTGTTTTTGACTGATCGTGGCTAATTTGTTATCCGAATCATAATGTCAGCCTCCAGGGGTTAGCCTTACAAACTTGTAGGAATCTATACAAAATTACTTTGAGGGATAAAATAACTTGTCAATGTTGCTATCCAAGCACCAGGATTTCAGTTTTTTTCTAGGGGTTTAGAGGTGAAAGCTTGACAAAACTGTAGCTGTAATGGCCAGTTACAAAAATCCTGGTTTCAGAGGCTTTTATAAAGCAAACAAAGCAAATATAGAAGTACAGTCTGACTGGCAAGGGTTCTCTATGGATTTTATAACTGACCAGGATGTTTTAGGAAGATGTGAGTTGTGGGGGTTCTCATTCCTTGTTTAAGAAATAGAAAGGATGCTCTGCTCCTTAGGGAATAGTAGGGGTACATATGTTCATATACTTCCATTCACCAAGTCTTTTATCAAGACTAAGTAGTTTGTATTTATCAAAAATGTGGGTTTTGGTGGATTTTTTTCTTTTCTAGAAAACCCTCTTTTTGAATAAAGAGAAAAGGGGCTGGGTTTTTAGTAAGTGCTGTGTGTGCTACCTCAGCACACTTAGCAGGAGCACTGCCACAAGTGGACTGAGGTGCTGGTGAGGGGCGAGTCCTGCAGGCTGAAGCTGCAGAATGCTGAGCAGAGCTGTCACCTCTGCCATGCCTGTGCTTGGGTTGGGGCTGAACCCTCCAAGCGTGGGGTATGTAGTGATCCTACTGCACAGGATTTATAAATCCAGGACCCTTTTCGTAACTGTTGCTCTCCTTTTACACAGTCATACAACTGTTTTGGCCTCTCTGTTCTTTGCCTTTGTCATGCTAAGGAGTAATAATATTGAAAGAATGTGATACCTTAAACTGTGGTGTTACTCTTCATTCTCACAGATGCTTAAATGAAGGAAAAAGGCAGATGGAGCCTTAGGAAAGAAAGCATCATAGTACATAAGGGTGTATTTGGGGATGTTGACACAAAAGGGGTAGACTGGTTAATGAATGATATTTAAAAAGAGAAACATGTTTAAATCTCACTATGTTCAATACAAATTTGCAGTTAAAGCTAATGGAAAACATTGCTCCAACAGTGGTGATTGGATCAACCTAGTCTATTCCTGTGTCTTAAAAGGAAAAAAAGAAAACAGACTTGTAGGGGGAAAATGGATTAAATATATATATTTTTTTTTAGTTTCATCTTGTCTGCCAGGCTCCTGTGAGATGGATACTTGGGATCTACCAGGAAGTTACTTAGTTCTGTCTGTCTTTGGCAAGGAGTTGTATGCCACTGAGGGGAAAAGACAGGGTTACCAAGGTGTCATAGGTAATTATACTCCCCTGAAACAACACCTTGAATTTAAACATTCTGAGCATGGCATGTTGTGCACATGCTATAGCTATCTTGAAGCTTGCTCAGAAAAATCTTTTCATTCATTGAGCTGTCTTTGGTTGAGCTTGAGGTGTGACTCAAGAGTAGGGTTTGTTGGATCAGTTTTAGCTGTCAAAGAGCTAAAGAGGCACAGAAGGGTGAAACAATGGCTCTTGGCTGACATGTACCTTTGTGTCCCTAAGCAGGCTTTTCAGCTGTAGCCTAAAAGAAGCCCAGAACAAAGGTTTTAATTTAAATGGATATGAACAATTTCATACAGTTTAAGTTTTTCAACTGTCAGGATACTTCATCTCTTACCAATGTGACTTCTTGTATCTGGACTGAGCTGTAGCCGCTGTTCCTTGCTATTAGGTAAAACGTACCCGATTGTTGGTTTCTGTGTGTAACAGCTTTTTGACTAGCTATATTAGATGCAAATACATGGATAGTGTTGGCTTCAGATGTGTGTTAGGCCAGAAATGAGAAATGTTGAGGTCATCGATGTTGGAAATCTTATGGCAGTATTCTGTGGTTTTTAATTGTTTTAATATCTGGATTTTATAGATAACTTAATTGTACAACTGTCTCAATCACTACTGAGATATATGAGCTTGTAAGTGGTGCTTTTTAATCATAATCTGATATTGCTTCAGACTGCATAAATTTTTGTGATCGTATGAAGTAGAAAATTTGAGTTGCAATCAGGTTTTTTCTATGGCTTCATTCCAAGTGCAGAGACAGTTAGTCTGAAAGCCATCGTGGTTGGCTGCTTTGTGGTATGGATTCTGGAAAAATTGATGCCAGCTGCCACCAAGAGGTTCTGCAAGCGAGAATCAGACAGCAGCATGTTGTGGTTGCCTGAAGGGTATCCCAAGACTAGTCTGCCAAGAAGCTGATGGAGTCTTGAAGGGCTTTTGGAGACTCTTGGTCTGGGCTGCAGCTGTCTAAGTTTACCAGATGTAAGGTACTGGCTGCTCTGGAAGTGGTTTGTGCAGGGATTTGGAAGTTAAAGCCTTTGACAGGATGCATGTATGTATTTTCTTGCCTGCAGCAAGCAGACCTGGACATCCAAACTGGGTAAACCTCCCTTGTCTAGTCTGATTGTCAGCAGTTACTTCACTGTCATTTAAGTACAGGTGATGAAACAGGCTCACCTTTAGCTGTGCTCAGTGCAATTTACCCCAGATATGTCCTGTGATACAGGCAGGAGTGTCTGTCCTATGCTGGAGGTGACTCACCCTGGTTTAGTGGGATGGGCTCTGTAAAATTGCTGGAGACTCCTAAATGGCTTCCTTAGGCATCCTGGGAAGCTGCCTTTTCTCTGCACAGCTGGAGGCCTCTGCTCCTCCCTCATATCTGACCTACAGGTGCTTGACAGCCTTTGCCTTTCCTCCTTGTCCTGCTGGGTCCTTCTGGCTGTCTCCCAGACCCTAGGTTGTACTTGGTGTCACACCAGCAGGGCGTCTGAAGAGAAGGGGTGCTGAGCCCTTCCCACACCTTAGCTGAACTTGTCTGTGACTGATCACTAACATGGTTCTGAACCCAGATGCAAAAGCAGGCTGAGGGTGGGTTAGGCTGCCAGTGCTCCAAGGGTTGTGACAGCAGCTTTGCTACCAGAGAGGCTATTATCTGCATCAGAAGCTTGAATAAGAGCCTCAGCACCTTTTGGAGTAATGCATTCAGGCAAAAAGGTGTTGACAAAGTCTGTTAATTAAAAGCCCATGGTTTCATAGGTTGTTTTTCACCAGATGGGAAGCCTGTGAATTTTATGCATCAGAAACCCGCTTGGGGAGGTGCTGTGAGGCTGATTCTAATGCAGAGAAGTTGCTGTGGTTACTAGCAAAGGCAAAACATTTGTGTGACTCTACAAGTACTAAAGTGTTGTGGATGGTTGAACAGCTTTATTGACAGATAAGGCAAAACATTTTGTGGCTTCTCGGCTTCTCAGGACGGTGTTTAATGTGACCTGTATTGAACACTCTAGGATTAAGAAGAATGCATTTTCACTCATTATTTTCTTATTCTCTCTCTCCAGATGAACACAATGATGTACAGAAAAAAACCTTTACAAAATGGATAAATGCTCGGTTTTCTAAGGTAATGTTGGTTTGCATGTACTACTTTATTTTGTTTGCTTCACTTTTTAGACTAATTTTGGTTAAATATACTTTGCTCTTACTCTTGTTGAATACTCCGAGTAAAGTGTCAGTGTGTAGCGAAAGCAGATAAAATGCTGTAGTGTTTGTCCCCTCAATTTCCTCATGCGCATAAACATTTGATACTATGTTTTAAGAAAAAATGAAAGATTCTATTTGTTAATAAATCAGGATAGAAATTTGCATGAGCATGTCCGTTTGGTTTTGTTTAGTTTTCGTTTGGTTTAGTTTATTTCTACATGCAGTTTTCAGAGAGCATTGCAGCAGATTTTGAACCTTCATCACTGTGTTTACTCCATTGCTGACTCAGCTTTACTCACTCTTCAAACCTCTAGTTGAAGCCACCTGGTGTTGCTACTTGAGTCTTGACTGAAATTTTATATAATTACTTGCTCGTTTTGAATTTTCCTCAGCTCTCATGCTGTGGATTTCTCATTTTAACTCTCTTTTCTGGCTTGAAACTTACTGAGGATCTTTCATGCTTTGGGATGATAAAGGAAGTGAAGTTGCTTTTAAATGCTATTTAAAGACTGCTTTTTACACACTTCTGCTGATAGAGAAAAATGACACTTTGCCCAGAAGCATAAGTGGAAAGTTTTCCTACTTCATAGTTTGAATGTGTGAAAGAACCTGGAATATTGTCAGGGAAAGCTCATGTTTTTTTCTACCTAATGTGGTGCTGCAAATGGGGTAATTACTATTTTGCATGCTCTTATTGAAGAACAGCATGCGTGCAAAATCCTGAAAGCAGATATAAATATAAAAGGGTGTGTGTGGGGGTGTGTGTGGTGTTGTTTGGTTTTTTTGTTTCAAATAAAGCTGCAATAGTGCTTTAGCAATGAATGGCTTCTTCTGGAGTGCTACCCTTCTGAAGTTCTTGATCAGTAATGTAAGGAATTTTTAACTTCCTTTCCTTCCTGTGCAACAGGACACTGGGCAATGCAAGGCTTGTGGCCTTGGTTGAATCATTTTGGCTTAGATTTGGTTTGGTTGAAAGCTGATATCCAGCACTCTTCATCCAATGCATTCTTGGCTGGTTTGCTCTTTAGAGGAGGAGTGTGTGTGGGTAGCTGGTTGCTCTGTGCTCAGCTTTTGACTGCTGCCCAGAGGAGTGGTGGTTCTGCACAAGGAGCATTAGGCAGGGCAGGATCAAGTAAGGAAATAAAATGTGGTGAGAAAGAAAGGACTGACTGTAGTCCTGTAGCTGGCATAAAGATGATATGACATTGATACTGGGAATGAATGACATGCATATTGAGAATGTCCCAGGTGACTTATCTGTGAGTGCTATGGGCATTGTATTGAAGGTAAAATTGTTTTCAGTTGTTCTGCCCATATTCACATGGATATATCTTATAAAGTGGCTTTCCTTCTATACTGTGGAATCAGACAGATCCTGCTAAAGTTCCTGGATTTTCCTGGCGCAGGGTATGGTCAGATACTCACAGGATTTGAAGTAGCTGTAGCTTTGTAACTCTGTAACTTCATGGCCCATTAAACACCTGAAGCTATTAAAGCCTTGTTAATGATTAAAGAGACTCATATAAAAGGACATATCCCAACATCTGCATGTCCAATTCAAATTTGAGCATGGCTATTTTGGCATGACAAGACACAGGTTTATGAAGACTGGCATGTTCAAATTGCAAGGAAAGTATTGGTGTTAAGTAGAAATCACCTAATGTAAGAGAGTCTAGTTTCAACGGTATCTTAAAAATAGAAAGGGACTGATTTCAGTCCTCTTGTGTCAAAGTTTTTTAATGTACCAAGTCATTCAGGTTGTTTAAAATTTCTTTTCTGTGAACTAGATTGGTTAACTGCTTAGTAGGGTAGAGAGACTTTAGAGGTTAGTTAAATGTAATCTGACTTACGTTGCAGAAAACAAAATGGTAACTTAGGTACTTTGTGTGGAATTGCAAATTTCATTCCAAGAATTTTGCTTGTCCTTCCATGTTAATTATATTGTACTTGCCCTTCATTTAACCAAATAAAAAGTAATCTGTAGAGCCTTTAAAAACTAGCTTAGCCTACAAAAATTGTAAAACTGCAATTTCATAATGTTGAGTTTAAATCAGTTCAATAAGGTTTTACAAAGGATCTAGAAAGAGAGCAGTGTCTTCCCTACTCTCATCAGAGAATAGGTAGGTGAATAAAACACTTCAAGTATCTCAAGTGTGCTATGAGGTGCCTGCTTCAGCACGCTGATTGGTGAGATAAGAGTTCTTGGAGTAGTTCCCTGTACAGTAACTTGGTTTTGCACTCTTGGTTTAAACTGTGCTAGAACGATGCCTTTCATTTGTGTGCGTTGTTTGTGTTTAAATGTTTGTGCCTTGAAATCAAGGCACAAACATTTAAAGTGGATCGAGTCTCAAGGTCAACAAATGTACTCAGCCAAGACTCAGTGCTCTCTTAGACACACCTTAGCAGAGCTGTACACACGACAACTCACAAGCCTATGATGGCTGTGTAGTAAGGATATTTTGTTAAAAATAAAGAGAATAAAAATTGTTAGAGAAATAGTCTGTTACCAAGCTTTAACCAATAGGGAAGTTTATACTCAAATAAATATTGAGGCAGAGCATTTCAGCATATGTTTATAAAGCCGTGTGATTTCTTTTTCTTTTTTTTTTTTTACTTACTGTATCTTTTTCCATTGCTTTGTCCAGTCTAATTTCAAGAGTAGGATTTAGCTGTTTTCCTGTGGTATAGCCTTACTAATTAAGCCATCTGGTTGTATGGATAGCTGATATAGATATATATACTTTACACTATGTAGCATTGTTTTCTATCCCTTTATACCTTTCTATATTAATCTTCATTAATGCTTACCAGTTCATACGTATGTTATTTTCAGAGCACCTTTCTGCAATGCAAAAATGCTATCTTGTCACAGTGGTTTTTAGCCACTGCAAATAAAGGTAAACATCAGAACTGTCTATTAATTTTGAGTGCCCAATCTGAGACTTTAGCTAAATTATCCCAGAGGATTTGACGTTTCTTGATATAAAACAGAGCTCTTGATCCTCATGACAGAATTTATAGGGTTCATCTCTTCTGCAAACTCAATCAAACCATCCAAAGTATCTAGTTAGTTTTTACATGGAGCTTGATCAGCATAGGATAGGGACTTGAAGATGATTATGCTGGTGTCAGCAAGGACTGGCTTTAATGATCTAAGTCTCTTAATCTGGCATGCAGTTAGTAATTGCATGTAAAATTATGTTTTAAATGATTCTGATGAATTACAGGGGAACTTCTGGCTAACAGTAGAGTTCAAATTCAAGTCTGCAGGATAATTTAGTGCTCCAGTACCCACGTGTTATTTGTCTCATATAGGTAAAGAGAACGTGAACAAGGATTTTGTGATCAACCCTACTTTGTCCAAATATATTAATAGCTTCAATCTTTATCTACTTACTTGTTTCATCTGCAAGCCTAGGATTTTTAACTGTATCTTGCAGATCTCTGATGCTTCAGCTTATAATTACAGAGCAAAGTAGTGGATGAAAGCTCACACTTGAAACTCCAGAAGGTTTCTAGAAACTTGATAGGCATGTTAAGGAATTCAAGAGTCTTGTGCCCCACTTTAGAACCCTGCAAGTACAATTCTTTCTGTTCTGTTTTCTTTCTTTACTCCTATTCTCTGACCCTGTTTTTGCTTGTTTGTTTGTTTTTTCCCTCCACTTACTATTGCACCCTCTCATGTCAGAAGCCTTGCCTGCCTGGCAAATCCTTGCAAATCTGGAGTTTGACTGCCCTGTCTATTTCACGTACACTTTTGCCTTTGTCACTGTGCCTTTTTTTCCCATCAAGACCCAATTTTTCTTTTTAAAGCTCCAAACCTGCTCCATCTGCCCTTCATTTCCCCTCTCCAGCCTCTACAGGATTTGATGCTTGTGTGGTCTGTCCTATTTTTGCATCTCCCTTTGTCTTAGCGGTATTAACCTTGCCCTCCCTTTACCTTTTTGCAGGATTCAGTCTTTGCTGGCTTTAGTTTTCCCATTTTCCAAGTTTGCTTTCAGATTGGTTCCCCTCCTCCTCTGCTATTCCTGAACTTGGCAGGTGGAACACAGAGTCAGCACAAGAAACATGATTCCCTAACTTAATTTAGACCCATGGAGTCAGGTCTGTCACAGCCTGTCGGAGCTTACTGCTGTCACTCACTAGAGGAAGTTTATAGATCCAGCATTGGCAAACTGAGGCTCTGTCTTTTTACCAAAAACTTCTTTCTTCACTGCATTTGGGAAATTTTCCCACAGAGATGGCAAAAAAACCTTTTTTGCTAGGAAGGTTGTGCTCTGCAAAAAGGGCATGAAAGCCCAGAGATTTGCAGTATTCATTGAAAATGACACTAGATTTCCCTGCCCCTCAGTTATAAGTCTTGGATATGGGAGGCTGTTGAATGGAGCCAGCTGGGGCATTGTTCCAAGGTGTCAGGAGCTGCATTCAAAGCCCTTGGATGCCTGAGCGCTGGGCCTCCCTTTCCTTTCCATCATGTGTTCCTATTGCTTTCCAATCCAAGCTCCATTTCTTTTTTTTTTTATGTACAGCCTTATACAGTCTTGTGCATTTGCGTGTTCTTGTTGTATGTATTTGTGACTGTGCTCCTCCAGATCCTGTGCTGGTGCCCTGACATCTGCATTGACCAGCATTGACAGGGCTTGGAGCCAGGCCAAGACTTGCCAGTGTGAATAAAGCCAGACATCCCACACTTTTACAGCATCTTAAGCTCTTTTTCCTACTCTGTGGTCTTCCCCAAAATACGTTACACTTTAGGATTAAAGAAGAGGTGGAAGTGGAGGTTGGGAGTGGAATGCATCCTCCAGGGCCGAGCTCCAAGCTAGCCTTTGAGAAGGCAAGGGCTCAGTATGGGGCTCCTGTGCATTTCCTTGCCTGGGCTCTGATATGTCCCCTCCCCTGGAAGGACATCAAAGAAAGATGAGAGAAGAGAGGCCAGTAGGAGAACTGATGAGTTGTACTTGGAGTGCTTTGGGATGTTGGGGCTTTATGTGCATCTTAAAGTTGAAACGGTTAATTCCTCAGGCATTGGTTAACTGCAAAGTCTTCTCTTAGCTTTTTGTGTGGTGTGCTGTGAATAGATGTTTTCCTCCATTTCTGTTCCTTGATTTTCTTTCCTCTAAGGGTTGTTTAGTCATGATAGTAAATGTCAGGTCCTGTACTTCTGAAGACATTTTGTAGCTCTACTGCTGACCCTTAGCAATTGTGATGAATCTTTTAAAATGCAAAATTATACCTATTCATGGTAATTAATTTCACATGACCTAAGATACCTGAGGTCAAAGACATTTCAGAAGCCTTTTTTTTTTGGGGGGGGGGGNGGGGAAGGAGAACTATGGAGTTCAGTGTATTAGTCATTCAAGAAAAGAGATCAAAAAGATTGATTAGGCAATTTTGTCTGTCCAAGGTGACATCACCTAAGATACTGTCTAGTCCTTTTTGCAGTTCAGTTTTTGTGGTGCAAGCAAGGAAATTCTTGATGGCTGGTAAAATATTCTACAGTCTAATTGCTTCCGATATTTTTCAATGCTGAATTAAACTGTAAAATGTAACTTCATTCAAAGATAGCCGAAGCTTAAAAAACAACAGCCTTGGTGGAAAAGAGCTAGTGTTTGCATGAGATGGCCTTGAAAAAGTCAATTTTTAGTCTACTTTTTAATCTCTTTTTATGAGAAGACCAACTAGACCTTTTCTAGGACTAAGATATGTATTAGCCAAGAAGCACTAAAATAAAATTTTCGTCTCTAATAGGTTATGAGTTATGGTGAGGATTACTACTTTCTAGCATAAAAGCAATAATATGTAGCAGTTTGTGATCGCTCCCAGATATAGCCACAACAAAAAAATGCCATTTTTCTGCCTTCCTTTCAACTTCTGCTACTTTCTGCTCTAAGAGCAAGGGGCAGCATCTCCCTTGTTGGACTTGAAAGCTTGGTGTAGTAATATGGACTTGTAAGTATTGTTGACTTGGTTAATGCTCTGGGTTTGGGATAGAGTTTGATTCTTGTGCTTGGTTATCATCCCAGTTGTTGGAGTGTTTGTGGGACCTTCTCAAGCACTAGAGCTGAACCTGGTAGAGGTACCAAAGCAAATCTGTTCCTTTACCTGTTAGCTGCTAATGAGAATAGTCAGCCTGGTTAGCAGGAATTTAAGGGTCCAATTGAAGTTATCTGGCTTGAAAAACTATAAATAGAAGGATAACCTTTCAGTCTTAGAAGATAAATAACTGACAGTGGTAAGTAAGGTCCCAACTGCCCCTTCTAGTATTGTTATCTAATGAGGCTTAATTGCAAGCTGAGGTTAGTACTGTTACATGAAGCATGTTATTATAACAGACTTATGTAAATGCTTTAATAAATAGACTGGAGAGAGAAAGACCTACAGAGTTACTGATGCCTTGCTGTACTATTTGCACTGATAGATCTTCCCTCCTTCAGTCATGTTGTCTGTTGAGTATTTTAGATGTTCTGTGAACTGAACTATCTTTAGCTTTTTAGCTTTGCTGCTCCTTAAATTCATGTCTGTCATCTAGTAGAATCAAAATTTCCAGCATATCTCAGTGATGAGTATTACTTCCCCCTGCCACCCCCTGTTAGTCTGGGGTTTTAAATAGCTATTTAGTTGCTTGTAACTATTTTATTTTTGAGCACCAGTAGTTGAAAATAATTTGGTCTATAAAGTGTCTTCCTCTTATGATTGTAACTTGTTATTTGTTTTACTTGGTATTTGAAATCATAGTTTTGGTACTGGTGTCGTGTTGAGATGCCACAATTCCTTGGGAATATTCAGCATCGAGTAGAGTATACTCAGTGAAAATATATCTGCCACAGTATAGCTAGTATTTATGTATGATGTCCTGTAGCTCCTGCATGTTAGTGGAAGGAGAATGGAAAAAAGTATCACATTTTAATAAAAATACTTCTGTAAACAATGTCTATGGTCTTAAATTAGAAACTGGCAGGATTTGTTGACATGGTTGTTTACTTTATGCAGTGACCTTTTTGCTTTCTGATTTGTTTCCCACATTGAGTTCCCATGTGCTGGCCTTATGATGTAGCAGCACTTGACATGTTTCTTACTTGGTCTTGGTCATGATAAAGTGTAGTTCTTGCTCCTGTGTTGTTGGAGTTTAAACTGGTTACCATGAGTTCCCTGGGAATGTATTTGAACATTATGAATAGTTCATACTCTCATTTAAGAGCACAACTTGTTCAATATTTGCCCCTTCTCAAAGGAAAGGGGTCTTTGCAGTTCTACTACTACTTTGACCTATGCATTGAGCATCTTATTAGATGTTCAAAATTATCATATATTGGTTAAAAATAATTAAGTAAAACAACTCTTAACTTCATAAAAGTGACATTTGAAGGTATAAGAATTTGATGGAAAATCAGTATGTACTGCTTTTTTATATCTTTTCAGGTTGTTTGATGTTCCTGAAGTGGCAGATGATGTAAATGGCCACCAGGGCTTTTCCCAACACTGCTCTGAGC
Source organism: Toxostoma redivivum (assembly GCA_013397375.1). Classification (NCBI taxonomy): domain Eukaryota; kingdom Metazoa; phylum Chordata; class Aves; order Passeriformes; family Mimidae; genus Toxostoma; species Toxostoma redivivum. The sequence goes on from VXBI01010438.1 coordinate 500,067, forward strand.
AGCTGGAACTTGTCTGCTGCATTCCCTTAGTGGCTGGTGAAGGTCATTTGTATGGTTTTATGAAATGTGTTACATTCCTGGTAGCAGCCAGTGCACACTAAATGTGAAACTGAGAGGACCTTTCATCCTGGTTTTAATGTTGTGACTACAAGGTCGGAATCGGTATCATTGAGGAGTACGTGAAATAGAGGTGGCTTATCTCTTATTCTCCAATCTCTTTGGCATTCATTAATTGGAAAAGTTAGGTTTAATAATGTAGCTTCAACAATTATTGATTTAAAGCACAAGTAAATTATCTGCTGCAGATAATTGATATGAGAATATTTCATGTTTCTATTTAGGTAACAACTAGGTAAACATTTAAACTCCTTTAATGATTGCCTTTGCATATAATTTCACGTTCAAGAATAAAGAACATAAATGTTCATGATAAAATGATAAATAACAGCTGGTGGTTAAAAAACAGGTTTTGTCCTGCTGAGAATTTAAGACTCCCTTTTTTTCTCTAACTTGGCTCAGTTTGATACAGTTTCCCATTGGTAATAAAGAGAATTAAGAATGTTCTATTGTAGAACATACTCAAGAATGATCACTGTCTTGTAGCTGTGGTGGCTTTAGTAGAACAAACTGTTAAGTGTTGATGGCTGGGCTTTAGACTGTCAGTAGCATTGGATGACTTAAAAAAATCTGATCCGGATTTTGTTTGTCTTCATCCATTTCCTGGGAACGCTTTCTGGTGAAGAGAAGGAATGATTTCTGCAAAGTCATGTTGGGTGGCCTGGATGACCCTTCGTTGTGAGTAATTCTAGATGCACATAAGGAAGTGTGAGTCACCCTCTTAAACCTGATCCAGGTAGAGGGACTTGAAGGATGGCCAAAGGGGCATATGAGTGCTGATGGTGTGAGGAGATCACTGCGTGTGGTATCTCCTTCCCAAATAGTGCCGGTATCTTGCTGGAAAGTGCAAAACTGATGCTGAGGTGCCTGGTCTTGTGTAAGATGGTAGCATCTGCTCTCCAGCTCAGAGATCATTAATAAACTTCTGCTTCCTCATGAGGTAAATCAGCAGAAAAAGTGGTTTCTGCTGTGGATAACTAGCCAAAGTTCTTTGTCTCTTCACTGTCTTACTTGTGTCCACACAAAGGCTGGCACCAAAATGTTTGTTGGATTGGATCTGGTTCTGATCCTTGTGTATGTGCCTGGTGGTGCATAACAAATGTCACCATGCAAAGTTCATGAGAACACAAGCAAGCCTAGCCCACAGCTTGTGTACAGTCTCTAGCTTTTACTTTTTTACTTTTCTTTCTCTTGCTCTGCCTCCCTTTCCCTTTCCTTTTTCCTCTTCCTCTTTCCCTTACACCAGCCCTGTTAAATGAATCAACTCCTTTCCTGCTATTGGTGCTAACTTAAAGCACCAGGGAACCAACACTACCTCTTTCTAAGTCTGTTAATTATGTTCTTTTGTCTGTTTTATCAAGCCCTTGTGTCTATTACAGTAACTGTGTGTACAGCTCTGTTGGCAAAGCCTTCTTGAACAGGCTGAGGGAAAGAGATTTCTGCCAGGATTTTTTGCTTTGTTTTTTTCTCCTCTTGCGGTGAACATAAGCAAAGCTGAGGAGAACTACCTTCTGTTAACTGATAAAAGTGTTCAGTGAGGGGGATGTGTATGCTTTACACCCTGAACCGGCACACTTCTCTGGTATGAACTGTGTCCTTGCCTGTCCTTTATGCTGTCTTTGTGGTGTAAACCAGACTCTATTTTGTCTTTGAGAAAGGACCCATTAGCTGCCTTGTAGTTGTACAGTGCTTAGCACAATGTACACTGCTCTTTAAGTACATGCCAACACAACCATGACTAGCCGTTTGCCCTTGTGAAGGGCTCGGTATGGTTTGTCACTGTCACTCTTTCTTATAAGACAAATACTTAAATTTCTTGATCCATTATGCTCAGTGATGGACTGCTTTTCCTTACAGGATGATGGCAGGGGCTGAACTACTTTTTACTTGTGTGGTCTTTAAGTATTTAGAAAGTGCGTAAAATGTCAGTTCTGAAAAAGAGAAATTTAGATTGCCTTAGCATACTGTATGCCAGACAAGACTCTACAGAGAGAACACATACATGTGCTTTTTGCATACTGCAGATTGTGTCTTTATTTGTGTGTATCTTTGGGTACAGGCTTTATTTTTCAGAAGGCCAGATTATTTTCTGGGTGTTGGGAGTGAGCTGTATGGATGTGGGTAGGTATGGTGAAGGAAGCAAGCTGCAGAGCTCCGTTCTGTCCTCCCCCAGAGCCCAGGCTCTTGCAGCAGCACACCTGCCTGCCCCAGCACGTAGCTGGTCTCAGGGCTGCCTGCTTCACCCCAGTTCCATGCAGTCTGCATGGAACAGGAGCCCTCATGGTAGTCAGACTGCTGTGTCAGAGCCAGGGTTCAAGTGTGCTCCTGGCCCCTGAACTAGAAGTACAGATCCAGCCTTAGAGGCCATGTATTGCAGCTCCCAGATTGCCCTTGCACTGCCACTGCAGCTCTGCCCCACTAATCTCGGTGGTGGGCACTGCGTGTGGAGTGATGGAGCTCTTCATGGCTTTTATCACAGAGAGAGGGTGATGGCAGCAGCCTGGTCTGGCTCAGGGCTGGCTCATGCCTGGCACAGGAGGGCACGCATAGCTGCTTTGCCAGCATTGCCCCAGAGCTTTTCCTTGTCATCTCTGGGGAACTAAAGGTATGGGACTATCACTTGGGGCTGCCATTTAAAGAAATTATTTTCCTGCACCCTTCTGTGCTTGATAAACTTCATGAATCATGTGGCTGTTAGAAGCTGGGATCTGTAGCTGTTCTGTTTGCATAAAGAAAGTAGAAGACTTCCTGAAGCACAGTGGGTTGCTGTCAAACTGCATCCCAAGAAAGCAGGCCAGTATCCAGCTGCACTGGAGGACAGAGCAGTGATGTTTCTAACTGCAGGCCATATGGTTCACATAGCAGAATGCATTCACATCATCCTGCATGGAAATGTGTATTGAAGTATGAGGAAAATGCATGAGTGGGAGGAGGCAGTGTGAGCAAAGCAGGATGCAGTGCCTGTGCAGTCTCTGCTCCATTGGGACATCAGCTGACTGTCAGGGGTGGCTTTGTATCCTGATGGGACAGCTGAGGCTGCCTGGGTGGCAGCTGCCACCAGGTGTGTACATGTGATTCAGGTGGGCGTGGGAAGCTGGAGAGGCAGGTTTCCAGCTTTCCTGGTAGGTGTGCTTCTGTGGAGGCGGTGATGGGCTTGGTGGGATGGGTGTTGCAACCCTTTCTTAGGAAACTTAAGTCACCTTGCATGTGGGAAAATATATCCTGAGAGCTGACTTCTTTACCTCAGAGAGCGTTTACTAGACTTCACTAAATACAGAGGCTTTGTATATTGCTTTGTCTGTTTTGAGGATAGCGGATACTTGAACAAACCAGGAATGAGCAGCTTAGATTGCAGAAATAATTTAATACTCTTCTGTTGGCTCTTTAAATTGACAGCAAAGCATGGTGCTCAATGGCCAGCAAAATGGAAAAGTCATTCTCCTGAGAAAGCAAATCTTAATTATTTCCACCATCACAGTAGTGTGCATTGCGTAGGGCTTGAACATAGCATGACCTGTTGACATGAATGAAAGGACGAAGTCATTCAGGTTATTTTCATGCATATGAAGTAAGGGGATGGAAGCAAAGAAAGAAGGCTGTATCCTCTCAATACCCTTGTTGCACTGTATTAAATGAGGTATCTTTCTGCTTTTTCAGTAGTTCCGAATCCTTTTTTACTTCTGGACCTAAGGCAACAAATAAATTGAGGATATATGGCTATAAAATTCTCAGTTTTGGTGTTATATATGTGTGTGCTGTTCTAATTATATATAATTAATTGTATAATTATAAAGGCTTTACCTCTGTAGGGCTTTTGATGGTGTCTCCCACAACATCATTTGTCACTGAATTGGAGGGAAAGGGGTTTGATGAATGGACTGTTAAATAAATGAGTAATTGCCTAGAGAGCTGTATCCAAAGATTTGCAGTCAACTGCTCAATGTCCAAATGGAGATCAGAAATAAGTTCTGTCCCTCAGGGGTCCATAATGTGATCTGTAGGGTTCAGTATCACCAATGACATGCAGTTGGTTTGAGTATGCCCTCAGCAAGTTTGTGGATGACACCATGCTGAGCAAGTGCAGTTGATTTGCAAGTGGGAATGGATGTCACTCAGACTTCAGAATAGAGAAGTGGGCCCATATGAATCTCATTAAGTTTGCTGAGGCCAGGTACATGATCCTGGCCTGCACCTGCATCATGGCATTCCCCAATATCTGTACAGACTGGGAGATGAATAGATTAGGAACAGTCCTGTGGGGAAGGACTTGGGGGTGCTGTGGGTGAAGAACTGAACATGAGACAGCAATGTGTGCTTCAGCTCAGAAAGCCGACCTTACCTTGGGGCTTCATATAAAGAAGTGTGGCTAGCGGGTCAGTGGAAGTGATTCTCCCCCTCTTCTCTGGAGAGTCCCTCGCTTCAATGACTGAGAAGTTTGCTTGGTTGATTTTTTTTTTTTTTTTTTTTTTTTTTTGGTTTTTTTTCTTTTTTAAA
>VXBI01010438.1:504692-679551 GCA_013397375.1 Toxostoma redivivum
TTTAGTTTTAGTGTTTTTTGCTCTTTCAACAAGTATTTGAGTATTATTGCATCCAGAGACCTCTGCTAGCTCCTACTCCTTGCTTTTCTGGTCATATGAACAATTTCCTTGTGGCCTTAGCAACCTGTTTTTACTGTCTTCAATGTGGTGATGCTGAAACACTAATCTTAAAAATTAGGATTTTAGTTAGAAGTTAGTTATTTACTAGAGTTAATTAAGAAGCAAATGGGTAGATAGGCCTTGCTGAAAACAGTTAAAAGTTAGAAGGAAATTNTCTTTTGTCAGTCACAGTTGAGTATCAGTATTAGACCAATACTCATATTTTGGTAAATCAATGCAACCCAAATGTAAACTAAATTTTACTGGCATCTGGATTGATTGCACTGTGGCTGATCTCCTCCTGTATTACAAATATACTGTAGAAGAGGCTTCTCTGCATCTCCATTTCTGTTATCCTGTTCTCTGGCTCATAAAATCACAGAATGGTGAAGGTTGGAAAAGACCACTGGAGATCATCTAGTCCAGCCTCCTTGCTCAAGCAGGGAGCCCTAGAGCATGTTACTCAGGATTGCATCCAGATATTTTTTTAAATATCTCCATTGAGGGAAATTCCACAACCTCTCTGGTCAATCTATTCTGTTGTATGGTCACCTGCATAAGGAAGGTATTCCTTATGTTCAGGTGAAACTTCGGTCAGTTTCTGTCCCATTGCTCCACTGAGAAGAGTTTGGCTCCGTTCTCTTGGGATATTCCCTTCAGACACCTACAGACACTGGTCATGTCTCAGTTGTCTCTTCTTGAAGCTGAACAGGTCCAGCTCCCTCAGACTTTCCTTGTAAGAGATGCTCCAGTCCCTTGATCAACTTGGTTACCTTTTGTAGGAGCTACTCTAGGAGCTCCACATCTCTCTGGTACTGAGAAGCCCAGAACTGGACACACCACTTGTGAGTCTCACACATACCTAGTAAGATGTGGCCTCACTATGGATGAGTAGAGAGACAGGATCACTTCCCTTGACCTCCTCACAGTGTTCTTCCCAATGGTCCCTTAGCCACATGGGCACACTGCTGGCTCATGGACAGCTTGTTGTCCACCAGGATGCCCAGGTCCTGTCCACAGAGCTGCTTCCCAGCAGATCAGTCCAAGCCTGTACCAGTGCATGAGATTATTCCTCCGCAGGTTCAGGACCCTGCATGTGCCTTTGTTGAATTTCACACTCTGAAGTTCCCCTCTGCCCACCTTCTCCAACCAACTGAGGTCCGTCTGAGTGGCTGCACGGCCCTCTGGGGTATCTGCCACTCCTCCCAGCTTTGTGTCATCTATGAACCTGCTGAGGAGGCATCTGTCCCTCCATCCAAGTTACTGTCCACCAGGATGCCCAGGTCCTGTCCACAGAGCTGCTTCCCAGCAGATCAGTCCAAGCCTGTACCAGTGCATGAGATTATTCCTCCGCAGGTTCAGGACCCTGCATGTGCCTTTGTTGAGTTTCACACTCTGAAGTTCCCCTCTGCCCACCTTCTCCAACCAACTGAGGTCTGTCTGAGTGGCTGCACGGCCCTCTGGGGTATCTGCCACTCCTCCCAGCTTTGTGTCATCTATGAACCTGCTGAGGAGGCATCTGTCCCTCCATCCAAGTTACTGATGAAGCAGTTGAACAAGACTGGGCCCAGTATTGAACCTTAGGGGACACCACAAGTGTCAAGCCTCCAACCAGACCCTGTGCCAATGATAGTGACCCTCTGGGATTTGCCATTCAGCCAATTCTCAATCCACCTCACCTTTACCTTGTCCAGTTCACACACCTAAGTTTGCCTATGTGAATATGATGGGAGACAGTGTCAAAAGATTTGCTGAAGTTCAGGTAGGCAACAGCTATTGGTTTCCCCTCATCTCTCCTGCCAGTGGTCCCATTGTAGGCTCCATCATGCTTTAAAAATTTGGTTAAGTTGCTGTGCAGCTGTGAAGCATCTGAATCATCTGTAAAAAGTACATGCTCTGAGAGGAAGATTATACTTACCACTGTTTAGCTGGTTGAAATTGTAATGTTTAGTTATGTTTTTGTACAGGAAATTAAAATACTTCTTTGCAGCTGTTCAACTCTGACTTTTTTTTTTTTTGTTTTGGTAGTTTTTGTAGTATCAAATCTAACTAAATGGGACAACTAAGAAGAACCCATATGAATTTTGGGGAAAACCAGACATTTGCCAAAACCCAGGGTTCATTGAGCTGTTCAGTTCTCTTTTTCTGATTTGTTAGCCAGTATTGGGCAATTACCAGCAGCTGTAGGGCAGGATGAAATAAGTGAAGACAGGAGAGATCTATGCCAGCCTAATTCATGTCATGTAAGGTGCTTCTTTGACAGCCTTTTTCCTGAAGAGCAATGTTGAAAAGGCAATATTGGAGCTTTTTGGGGTATTTAGAAAATACTTTTCTTCTCCTCAAATTGGCACTTGAAAGGGACACTGGAAGCAGTAGTTTAATTGATTTCTTGGCAGCCAATAGGTAGGTATTGCAAAGCAAATGCACTTAGTTTCTGGCTGACTGAGCCTTCTCCCCTTGCCCTGTAGAACTGCCCTACAGTTATTTTCTTATGGTCCAAGAAGAGAGAAGATGAAAAGGAAGCATAGAAAAGGTTAGGATAATTCCACTCTCATCTGCCACAATTCTTGTATATAGTCTCTCCACTCCCAAGGAAAGCAAAAATTAGAAATTTGTGATTTAGAGTAGCTCTGGGTTTCACATTATGCTTCTTTTCCACAGCAGAGAAAGTGATTAATTTGTTTCAATAAATATTATACCTTTTGATCTACTGATCTTTGTAGAACAGTGGCATCTTCTTACACAGAGCTCAATTCCAAGTCATTTTTTTCCCTTTTTTTTAAAAAAACTGAGAGAACTTGTCCCAATAGCTTCTTTCTGAAAAGCCTCAGTTTCTTCTTCCTTTAGATGCAGCCAAACCAAAGCATTCCTTCTAAAATGACTCCTCAAACTTGCCAAGTTTTCTTTCTTTGCCATCTTCGCGTGTTAATGCATCCACCCTAATCTGAGCCAGGATGCGCTGGTTTGGTTCCTTAGTACAAGGCTGCTGATGCACAGAGCTACAGTGATAGGGAGGAAAGAAGAAAACACTTAAAAAGGGAAGGGTTCCTTCTTGGTCACTGTAGCAGTCCACTAGATTTCATCTACTGCTTTTAGTGCCAAATAAGAATAAATTATAAGATACAAAGGAAAAAGTATATGTTTTCAGAGAAGTTCTGCTTAAACACTGTTTTTATTACTCCTTTTTTTTCTTCTGCAGAGTGGGAAGGCCCCAGTGAAAGACATGTTCACAGATCTCAAAGATGGAAGGAAGCTTTTGGACCTTTTGGAGGGTCTGACAGGGAAACCTCTGGTAAGAGAAACATCTGAGTCATATTTCCATTTATTAAAAAATCCCAAACTAATGAATAAACAAAAAACAAACGGAGGCATGTGATTTTTTTTTTATTTATTTTGAATTTATTTAAAACCCTATTTTGCTTGTAATGTGTACTTGTTCTCTACAGTTCCAGTGAAATTCCCATGAACTCCACTCATGAGATAGAGTCAGGCTGAAGCTTAACTGTGTAACCCTCTCTTGAGGGTTTACATACTGTCTAGCAAAGCATGTAAAACCAGTGGTGTTGTTCACATAGTGTATGGTTTTAATAGTGATATTTTTAAGGTCTTTTTCTGGATGATCAGGCAGACCTGTGTTCAGCTGGATCTAGTAAGCTTATGAAAGATCCCTTAAAGAAAAAAAGTAAAGAGAACAGCTTGGAGGTAAAAATCTGCATCTCCATTGAAAAATTTTGTCTAAGACAGGAGAAGGCTGAAAACTGTTCAAAATGTGTATGGGAAAGTGTGTGTGGCTGAAAACTCTTCCTCTGCTAACAGTAATGACTCTTTAGAAAGATTCATGAAATATGGTGAAACCTGTGTCATTACTTGGAATTAAATTCTTGATTTCACTATTTATAAGTCTCAAATTTGTTTATAGACCTTATGAGGAACCTTCAGTCATAAAATTTCACGTTGCAAACTTACTTTGTTTTTTAAGCAGATGTGTTTTGCTAGTACTTTTAATAATTTATGGTGTGATTTGAAGTATGCTGAAAACAATATAAGTTTTTTTGTTTCTAAGTCGATTACTGTGTTCCAAGATCAGCTCCATGCTCTTGCAGTATGATGACTTTCTGTCACAGGAATTAAATTACTGATTAGGATTAAAAGCAAGTGGAGTGGCAGGTATTATCTATATCTAGAGTTGAAGGTTTGTTTTGGTTTTTTGTGGGTCTTTTTTTCTGGTTGTGGAGTTTTTTGGTTTGTTTTTTCTTTTTATTTGCCCTAATATTAAAAGGAAGGGAAAGCCAGGAAGTGTAACTTCTTCCCAGTATGCAAAGATTTAGCAGGCTTTTGGTGCCAGAAAAGCAAATTGCTGCTTGTTCTCTCTTGGGAGCCAAAAAATTTCAAGTTCTCTGGCAAATGTTCAAAAACCTCAGATTTTCCCCAGGAGCTCTCCCTTTGCTTTTGCATTGCCAGTTTATAATTCTGTAGATGCTGGGAATAAAAGTTTTGGACTTACTGAAGATGAGCTGAAACACATTTTGAATCCAAGGCCTGCCCTGTGCCTTGAATTGGAAAATATTATTCTGACCGGTTTTCATTTTGAAATTGTTGTGGATGATCTTGTTTGGTTCTTCTTACTACTACTAAAAGAAAAAGGAAAGTTAAATTCTGGAGAATTTTCCTCTAATGTTTGGTACGCCCATTAATTCTGATATTGAACAGATTGTAACTTTTTATTTTCAGCCTAAAGAACGAGGTTCCACACGAGTACATGCCTTAAATAACGTCAACAGAGTACTGCAAGTCTTGCATCAGAACAATGTGAGCATGTTTTTCCACAACTTTTTGAGAGGTTCTTTAGTTTATTGTATGTAAATGAGTTCAGAATGCAGAGAATAAAGACCTTTTCATACCTAAAATGAGACCTCATTGAGATGGATAAGCTGTTCATAGTTTTTTACATGATGTAGAGTTTTGTGAGATCTTAAAATGTAAACTTAATAATGGTATTAAAACACGAATCACAAGACTGTGGTTTGTTGAGATGTGTTCAGTTCTCAAGAAAAAGGTGCTTTACAGCTTTGCTATTGCATAGCTGACAAACACAGCAGGGCAAAAAATAATTTCCAGTAATGCTGCATAACTTGTGCAGAAATCTGTAAGGGAATGGCAGGTTTTGTGGCTCTATCCTGCTCTCTGTTTCCATTAGGGTCTTCTCATTGACTTGTTACCTCTATGTCAAACGTATAGTGTTTCTAATTTGGTGCTTTGGTAACTGATAAAAAGAACAAACAAGCAAACAAACTCAAATCCTCCTAGAAGAAAAATAACAATAGTATTTATTTGGTTTAATTTGTTTTTACTGCCTGGAAGACGGTAGTGCTATACTAAAGGGATTTTAATTTTTCTTCCTTTTTTGACAAACAATTCCTGATAAGTGTGCCCTCTACACTTAGGATTTCTATTTGTGAATGTCAGGTCAGTAAAATAACTTAATATGAACATTTTGGTGATAAAATACATCAAATACAAGAAAGCATGGGAATTTATATGAACTGCTGATTGAAGAGTGGTACCAACATGCTATGTTATACTGCAATTTCCCCTCTGTGTTGGTGGACTAGTGTCATATTTTTTGGAAGCAGACAAAGCTGGCAGTGGGTTGTTTTTGTTCTTTGAGGAACTGAAATATTAACTTTCAAAGGATAAATAATGAGTTTTTCAGCTTGAAATTTATTAATTTTATTATAATAATAAATGAAGCAATACTGAATTGCAATAATTAATTATTTCTTCCTTAAGCTGACAGCATGTGGGTTTCTGGAAGTAAACAGATGGTCTTAGTTAGCTGAAGGTTGTTAAGGTCATGTACTTGGTTTATGCCCACTGCTTAGCTTCATTAGAAAGTGTGTTATGTGTTATGATGGAGGGAGAAGGCATCCACTGAGAAGCAGTAGCATTCTGTTGTTTGACAGTTTGTGGGCTATGCAATATTCATAACTTGTGAAATAACTTATAAAAGTGTTTAAACATATGTTGCAAGGGTCAGACAAACCTAGGGTGTAGGTGATCAAGTGATCCTGTGAACCTCATCCTTTAAGCAGAATGGTTCCAAGTAAGAAAAGTCAACTTTTATGATTTGTCAATCAAATTAAAAAATAAAGATAACTGAGGGCCCAAGTTGCTAACTTCCATTTTCCTATCAGATCCTTCATGCTTGCATTTCTGTTGTTCAGTTTTGACTGCTGGTATGCACCTGTATATTTAGAGGAGAGAGTAGAACTCTTCTAAATGGAGTATCTTTTTTGGTTCTGTCTTTTATCATGCAGTTTAAGCAGTTAACATTAAGTTTATTTAAGCAGCTGTCATGACAAATTTAGATGAATAGTTCTTTGTCAAAACTGCTTTTTTCTTCAACTACTTTTTATTTCAGAGCACTTGGTAATACTTGGCTGCACAGCCAGGGATGTGGGGTGGGGTTATTACTTGAAGCTGTGATAGCAGTATTTAATAGAGAGTTGATTCAACCTCTCCAGGTGGAGTTGGTGAATATTGGAGGAACTGACATCGTTGATGGAAATCACAAGCTGACGCTGGGGCTGCTGTGGAGCATTATCTTGCACTGGCAGGTGAGAGGCTGCTGTGAGATCTCTTCCTTTCCAGGAACCATGTACATTGTTCTGCTGCGATTTTCACAGACCTTCCCAGGCTTTTGGTGGCAGAAAATACTGCTTCTATTTTGGGCTGGTAAATAAAGGCAGGCCAGTGTTTGGTTTCTGCTTGAAGTCTATTGGCTGCCTCCCATGATCTGTGTTCTCGTATGTGCCCGGTTGTGCTCAGCCGCTCAGTTTAGTTCCTGCTGGTGTGAATTGCAGAGAGGCTTTTCGGGCTGAGGCATTGTATTTCTATTCCTTCCTCAAGGGCTTGAAGCAGGTAGTGTTTTACTGTTTAGGTAGCTGTGTTTGTCTTGCATCTTACAACTGCTTTGTAGGTTTGTTAGTATCAGATTGAGTTGCTCCTGGTTTATCCACGTATCTGAGATCATTGAATTAACTTGGAGGGACTTTGCTAGATGTGTATAACTAGTAGCCAAACAACAAACTACTTTTGTTGGATGAACAGAGATCCTCTTCTTGCAGAAAACCTATACAAGCTGTATTTTTTTGAGTTTGTTTACTGGTGGAACCACAGCACAAGGCAGTGAGGAATATTATTCCCTATGTTTAGAGCAGACAGCACCAAGGAGAGTGAGAGTATCATAATGTAAGAGTAATGCATCATTATTACATGAAGCATCACTGGTTCTTGTAACCAGTAGAGGGCAAAGATGGCCTGAAGACTGCTATTCCCAAATTTCATGTGAGGAATTGGCATTTGATTCATAGCTTTTCATGGGGAAGTCTCTTCCATGATTTGTGAAGTAATTTGGTTTTGTGAGGAGGAAAAGTGGGCCATATGATTGCAAGGTGTTGTTGCTGTCTTGCAGGTGAAGGATGTCATGAAGAACATCATGTCAGATTTGCAGCAGACCAACAGTGAGAAAATACTGCTGAGCTGGGTTCGGCAGTCTACCAGACCTTACAGTCAGGTCAACGTTTTGAACTTCACCACGAGCTGGGCTGATGGACTTGCCTTTAATGCTGTGATTCACAGACACAAGTAAGTGGCAAACAGCTTATCTTTGACCTAGTGAAGTAAACAGCTTTTTTTCTGTTCATCATGCTTGAGCATTTGACAGCTTTTAGCTTATTTCTTCAGTGATTCATTGTCCAGGTTTTTTGTTTGTTTGTTTGTTTTTTATGGTAACAATAGCAATGGTGGGACGTTGCCAGAGCTTTGCAAAGGCTGGAGCCAAGGCAGGAGTGTAACACTGAATTCCTGCATATGCACAAACACTTGCCAATTGGTGTGGATTTACATCCCACTTGGTATGCATTTTACAGTGAATATATTGAAAGGGTCTCTGTGGGGAAAGGGGGAGCTGACCAGCTGACCCTCTCCTTCACCTGAGCTAGCTTCCTTCTACTTGCCCTCCTCTGCAAATAGAAACGTTTTTTCCATTGGAAATTGCCATGTAATTTCAGTAAGAAGATACAGAAGCTTCAAAATGAAGGAATGAGAGACTCTGTAGCTTTTGTGGCGTTTTTTAATATATCTTGCTTGAATGACAATGTATGCAGTTCTTTCAGGAGAACTGTGGGGCTGAATAAAAAACACTTCAGCTATCTTGTAGAGTATCCTTTAGTTTGTTCATTATACTTTATAAGGAATAGCATTAACATTTCCTTGCACAGATCTTTTATGCTCTTTCTGATTTTTGGAGAACTCTCCAGAAGTTTAAATAAATTATCATTATGGATTCTATTAAAGTTGCTTACTTTTTTAAATTTCTTTTTTAAAAATCTCTTCTTTGAGATCTACTGGGAAATCCATTCTAATCCAATGTCTCTTAAAAGAAGTCAGCTCATTGCTTTGCAAAGTCTGACTGTTCTTACCCATAAATAATCATTTTAATGTGGAAATGGCACAATGATTTCTAGAATTTAACCAGATCTTTTGGTCACCAGGTATTTGACACAGCAAATGCTTCACAAGCACTCATGTTTACAGCCAGCAGATGAAAAGTGTTTGTAGGACATACAGTCACTTTGAGCCTGCTCGAAAGTGCCCATTTGGCCTGTAGTAACTGCAATAGGCTCTGTCACAGCCTCGCTGGCTTCAGGACAGGTCTGCCCTCTCATACCTCTGTGTCTTGTGGACCAGAGCTGGCTTGTGTTCAGCCTGCATGGGTGTGTAAGGAGGGCCAGCACCAGGCTAAGGACTTCTGCAAGTTTGGAAGGACTGCTATGCAAGGACAGAGCAATACTACCAAATGTCTAGCTGGAATTTATCACATTACTAAGTCCCTTCCTGGATAATGTGAGCAGTTGTGGTGATTTTCCTATCAGCACAACTACCTGTAGTGGCCTTGCTCTGCTGCTGAATGTGTGAAGCTTTGTGATGGAGAATGTGCCAGCTTTAGATACACATGAAAACTAGATGACCTGAGAGAAGCAGAAAAATTAGTTTTTGGCTGTTTGTTGTCTTTTTTGTTATGACTATGTGCTTAGGCTTTACAGGACCTGAAGTCTGTGAGCTCTGCCCTTTTCAGAGCCCTCTTAAGTTTCAGCAAAAGCCCTAGCTAAAAGCTTTGACTGAGCAACTGCTTTCCTGTGACATCCTAAAATCTGAGTCTGTGCCTTTTATTCCCTATTCCTTGGAGCCTGGCAGCTGCTGGCATGGCAGAATTCAGCTTTGTTGTCCCTGGGCACAAGTCCTTTAGTCAGAGAAGCACCATTTTCCCCATACTTTTAAGAAATCCTGTACTGAGTTTCTCTTTTCAACTTTGAAGGGGAGACTTTAAAAGCACTTGTAAGGAGCAAGGAGATTGGGGCAGGTTGCAGAAGCAGTAGGACAACAAAGCTATTTAACTTATCCAGACAGTAGTGCTTCCCTATCTAAGGGACATTTTTCAGTACTGCTTTTTTATTTTAGTTTAACATGACACTTAAAAGAGGAGAATCTTCATGGATTCCATTAAGAGATTTAATATCTTTCTTTTCTCCTTATGTATCTATCAACAATTGCTAGTTGTACTACCTCTTGGCTATAATATCTAATAACTTTATAACACCTGCAGCATGTAAGTAACCTATTGCCTCATATAATTTTATTAGCATTTTACTTTACCGGTCTCTTTCGTTTACTAACCTTAGCATATTTCCTCTTTGAACTGAATTCTGCTTTTTGTTTCGATTTTCTCACTCTTAGAGTGAGACTGTGATTTATTAAAACCTTTGTTTTCCAAGTCAGTGTCTACTAAAGATAAACATGAATCTGTGGTTATCCTTGTTGCTTTTGCATGGATGTACAGTATTCCATGAGCTTCTATGTATATCTTTGTTCCTGCTCACCCTGCTTTCTTCTGGCTTTTTGCTTCTTAGACTCTGTTGGCTTAGATACTTCCTGTTTCACAAATATAGTGTACTCTTAAGTCAATTTACAACTGAATCAAATATTACAAGAATGAAAGGCCAGCCCATATCTTTCTCCCCAAGTTCTATAAAGTACAGAATCAATAGCAGTGTTTTGATGAGAAGCCAGTGTTGCAGGAGAATGGAAGGTGTTTCAATGGATCTGTGGCTGTGCTGATGTAGCACTTGGCTGATCATGCCCCACAGGGGTAGGTACTGCTAGGAATGGGGCCTCTGCTTCCTGTTGTGTGCTCTCCTCTCTCCCTTGAGACCCACCTGCATGTTTTGGGTGCACAACTGGACTGGAGATGCCCTTTGTGTTAACATTGATCTTAGATGAAGGCTGCTGACTCTGCAAATTGATCAGCTACTTGGCCTGATTTGCACTGGGATTCATGAGCACTTGTGCTGGGGTGTTTTCTTGTAGGCTGTTTTATTTTGTTATTGGGGGAAAAAGACCATGGGGAAGAGTGAGCGAGTGGGGTGGAAACCGCTGTTTCTCCTGGCTGTGATGGCCTGGGGTGGTCACTGAGCCGCATCACAAGTTTGGAATGAGGTTTTCCGGGAACAGAGTCACTCTTGGATACCCAGCAGTGCCTGGTGCAGAAAATGTGTAGTAACAGTAATGCTGTAAAAGAAACAGTTGAGGAAAACTGGTTCTGGGATAAATTTTTAAAAAAGCTTATATGTTCTTGCTAGTGGTATTTCATCTCCTGTTGCAGTCAATGACTTTGTTTAGGACACAGAATGGAAGGTAGATGTTGCTGTGGACATGCAGTCAGTTAATTAATTTGTGATTGTCAGAGTCTTACTAATGAGTGAAAATTGTGCTTTTTTCGTTTGTATGTATGCACTTATGTTAGTATTTGGTATTTATGTGTATGAATATATCATTTGGGTAGCTACTATCATATGCATAACTTGATATTCTGCATGGTATGGAATTTTTTTATGGATAAAGTTTGCTTTCATCCTTGTTTTACTTTCACTTTTAGACCTGAGCTGTTCAGCTGGGATAAAATTACAAAGATGTCCCCAGCTGAGAGACTGGAAAATGCTTTCAACACAGCCAAGAACCACTTAGGAATAGAGAAACTATTGGATCCTGAAGGTGGGATACAGTTATTTTACTCAACAAGAAGCCTTTTTTGAGCTCTCTAAAAATAAATTACTTCTATTGATACTAAGTATGAATAACAATTCTATCAGCTTTGTGCAATGCTATTTAATTTCAAGCCTTTAAATTTGGATTTAAACATGCCATTTGTTAGGGTAAGGGTATAGATGTATATGTGTAGGTATTTTGAATATTAAGGTTTGTGTTGACTTTCCACCCAGAGATTGCATAAGGGAGGTGAAGTTGGTACGCTGACTTTGTTTCCTTTTAGGTAGGAGTTATACTGCAAGGGCATGTGCTTTTCAGGTGCAGCAGTGCATTCTGTAGAATGGGGTGGTTTAAGAGCTCATAATTTATTGTTCTTTGCGTACACATTGAATAGCAGTAGCTGCCTCAGAGCATTTACCAGGAAACCTTTACGGCTCCTTTTTAAAATACTGACCTATTGCTCTTCTTGGAATGAGCCTCCAAAGATTCATTCTGTAAGACATGCCCTCAAACTTCAAGCACCACCTTCTTATGAAAAGAAAGTATTAACTGAATGGGTACTGTTCATAACCCAAGAGAAGTGAATCTGGCTCAGTCAAGCTCTTTCCAGTGTGGAAAGTGAGAAAATTACCTGAGTAATGGGAAGGGGGATAGAGCCTAAGTGGAAATGCTTGTTTATGTAGGGTACTGTCCTTGAACTACATTCCTGCTTGGGAGATGCTTCAGAACAGTATCGTCCAAACGGATTTTATTCCTTAGCAGCTTCATGTCTGGGTTCTTACTTCAAAAATATTTTTTTAATGTGAATTCACTTCTAAATGTAGAAAATTGTTAAAAATATTTTTTCCCTTCCTTCATTCTACTTTTAATGTGTGTCAAACCTGATCTCTAAGTTAAAAGCTTATGAAAGGCTATTTAACAGGAGAATATGTGAATTGTTACCTGTGTTCTATGTAATTATTTAAAAATTGTCTTCATTTATTTTCCCCCATGTTTTATCTTTTTGATGCAGATGTTGCTGTACAGCTTCCAGACAAAAAGTCCATTATTATGTATTTAACTTCTTTGTTTGAGGTCCTTCCTAAGCAAGTTACAATGGAAGACATTCGGGAGGTGGAAACCCTTCCAAGGAGATACAAGCAGGAATGTGAGGATGGAGACTTCAGCGTGCAGCAGGTATGTTTGTTTTAAAAGGCAGTCTTTCTTTTCTTGAGTTGTAATTTTATCTGATCTTTGTGTTTGTCAGTTATCTCTGGAACATTCCTTCTGTCCTGGGCAACACACCTGAGAAAATATGAAAAATCATGCAACTTATTTGTCACTAACTTCAGTCTTGGTCTTCCTTATTCTTTTCTGAAATATGTACAAAATCTTGTGTATTGAGGTATAAAGTTCCATTTTTGTTATGATGCCTATTTGGGTTTTTTTGCTTCTCTATTTCATACATCTTGATCAGCTGAAGAGGGCGGTCCAGAATCTTTAACTAAATTTGCCATGGAACTTGTGGTGGTTAGTGGTAGTGATGAGGTTTTGTTGGTTTTGGAATTCACTGTTGACAGAGCAAGATAAAAATTGTATTTTCTATCCAGGTTCTTACTAATGAACTTGCATTTTAGTATTGTGACTTTGGCCTTTCTCATTAAAATGTATCCAACAATGACTTTTAACATTTTATGAAAGATTGAAAGATACCTTAGTTATTCTGTTTTTAATACCATTTGGGAGGGCATCTTCTGTTCACTTCTGAGACATCTCTTCCCTCTTGTCTGCCTAGACTGTAGCACTTGAAGAAGACCAGGATAGTTCTAGAGCAGAGACTCCCAGCACAGTGACAGAAGTGGATATGGACTTGGATAGCTACCAAGTTGCTCTGGAAGAAGTTCTTACATGGCTGCTATCAGCTGAGGATGCATTTCGGGAACAGGAGGAAATATCTGGTGATGTTGAGGAAGTCAAAGAACAATTTTCCACCCATGAAGTAAGCTTTTCTTATAAATTCTTTTGTTGTGGTTTGGCTTCTTTTTTGTGTGTGTAAATAAGCTGCAGAACATCCATTTCCTAGTCTTTATTCAAGGCGAAATTCTTCTTTTTAGAAGTGCTAGAGTGAAGCATGCTTTGAAGCCTTAATGTAATTTTTTAAATCAGTTTTTGGTGACTGGTTTAATGGTGTGCATAATACAAAGGCAGTGTGATCCAGACTGAGCCGTACCTCCCTGCTGCCAATTACTAAAGAGCCTGGTCAGCCTTATGTCACTTGCATAAGGGTAAATAAGGGTAATGCTGAAAATGATAATCATGTTAATTTGTTCAGTGGTCTTCCTGTGATGATTAGGATAGTTTGTTTCAGAAACGTGTATTGATGCTTCCAAATTACTCTTTTATCCGAATTTTGGTTTGACTTTGTTGTAAATCTGAACAGATGTCCTAATGTTGCTAGAAGTTTATTGTCATGTTAGATGTTTTAGTTTTCTCCCGTGTCAGCTCACTCTAAAATAGAATATAGAGTTTGGATGCTGATCATCAATTGTGCTACAATTTTAAAGCCATGAAGCAACGGAAGAAGTGTTCTAGATTTACAGTAAATATATGTTGCTAACTCATAGGGTTCTTACTGCTTTCCTACAGTACATTTCAGATGTTGTTTTATGTTCTGTTTGCTATAGGTAAATTCTTGTTTCATATTCTTGGTGTGTTTGTTTGAAGGCTCTCTTCTCCCAAACAGATCTTTCATTGAGGTGGTCAACTTTTTTTTCCTTCTGTTTTACTGGATCTAGAATTTTTGTAGCACATGGAAAATCTTCTGTCAAGGAAAGGAACAGGTCTGCCATCCTCATGCATTTAATGGTGCCAGCTCCTTCTACAGTACTGTTTCAAACATGATAATTTTTTAGGATATTTAACAAGTCATAAACTATGATAGGACCTTATAGTGATGTGTCTGCTTGTACCATTTCCAGGGTTTTATGATGGAACTGACTGCGCACCAGAGCAGTGTGGGCAATGTTCTGCAGGCTGGAAACCAGCTGGTGGCCCAGGGAAATCTGTCACCTGAAGAAGAGTTTGAGATCCAGGAGCAAATGCTGCTGCTGAACTCCCGCTGGGAGGAGCTCAGGGTGGAGAGCATGGACAGGCAGTCCCGGTGAGTTCATGGCATATAATCTCTTCTAGAGGTTCATGTCTGGCCTCTGGTGCTTTGTTTTGGAGAATTTGGTTTGCATCTGTTTGTAAGACTATTTTTTTAAGAATTAACATTTCAGTTCGTGACACAAAATCCACCTTCATACTTTCTAAGATGAAACAAAATGACTGAGTATGACTGATGGGTTTTTGGTTTTTTTTTTGGTCACTATGTAAAGTATTTTGTGGATTGTTATGTAGATGTGCCAGACTAAATATATGGTATTTAAATGCAGTGATTGCATAAACTACTGAAACAATATTAAAAACACATTTAAGTTTCTCAATAAAGTATACAGTGGGTGTGGATATCTATGGATATTTTGCATAACTAAAAAGCTTTTAGAAGAATTTTTTCCTACATATAGGTTACCAAGGTAAGAGCTGCACATCAAGGGAGAAATGGTATTTTGTTGTGACTTTCAGCAGTGGCTTTATTAGCAGCAAACCCCCATTGGAAGAAACAATCCCTGATAGAAATTGCATAATTGATGAACATTTTTTATTGATAAAGAAACAAGGATACTTACCTATGTTCCTTAGCTTAATGGTGAAAATTTTATTTTGTGATAGATATGAGTTTTATGTATGGCCTTGCTTCTTTCATGAACCAGAAATATGAACTAGAGTTTAGTTCCTTTCCTTGGGAAAGCTGTGTCTGAAGTAACTCTGTGCTTCCCCTGCAGCCTGCATGACATGCTGATGGAGCTCCAGAAGCAGCAGTTGCAGCAGCTGTCTGATTGGCTGACAGTCACGGAAGAGCGCATTCAGAAGATGGAATCTCAGCTCCTAGCGGATGATTTGGAGTCACTTCAAAAACAGCTGGAAGAACATAAGGTAAACCTTTTGCCTGTTATGTAATATGTACAGGAGAAGTGTTTAGAAGATGTGAATATTGGTGGATTCCTTGACTGAGAAACTTGATTGTGTCAGAAGTTATATATGGCACCTTTTGGTGTTTGGAAAGGGATGATGATGGTGTAGAAAGAAATTAGAAGCCTCGACTTAAGACTTGAGCACTGCTGACTAGCAGAACTATTATATTTGCTTCATGCAGGAAATGAAACCTTTAGGGAAAATCGTTACCTGTACTTTGTGAAGAGAATAAGGCCCCTCCTGGTAAACTGTTAGTGTGAGGAACAGTATGAAAGGTACTGTGGACAGACTTGCCCTTAATGACTGCCAGGCATTGCTAAAGCCTACTTGAGACTTGCACACTAAAATAATGTGGGAGTTAAATCAATCAGGGCCTTACAAGTCACCGATTCCAGTCCCTGCTTTTAAAGGGATCGCATCCCAAGGGAGTGCTTAGACACTGCTTTCTCATGTCTGCAATATTTTGGAAGTAGTTTTTCTCTCGGTTGCATTTTTTGGTGCAAATTCAGCCTTTCTGTCCTGCACTGTCTTTGTGAAGGAGAAAGATGACCTTTTGATATTTATCATGGTGCAGCTTTAGTTTTCATGCTCAGTGCTGAGGTTTGACCTTCTCCCCAGCATGGGACATACCTCACAGAACAAGAACACTGGTGTATTTTTAGTCTGTGTAGCTTCCTGTCCCACATTTGCATTCTTTCCTTTGTTTTCAAAGTCTGGAGAGTTTGAGGCATGTGTTTCATAGAGTAGCTTACAATATGCTGGGGTAAAAAGTGTCATTTATAGTATTGTAAAAGTGTGTTGCTCTTGCAGAGATATTTTGTAGTAGGCTTCAACCATTGAATCTGTTCTTTTAAAAGTTGTATGAATATTAAAATCTACAGATTTTTTTTAACTAATCAGAATTGCACGTTTTCAACTACTATTTTAGGAGCATCATGGTCAGTTATTGCATCATTGATACTTTTGAAATTATATTGTCAACTCTTGAAAAATAAGCACTCTTAATAGTTTCTGTTTGGCATGCCCTATATGTTGCTTGCTTTTTAACAATAGAAGACCTATGTAGAAACACTTAAGCTCTCCTATATATAGCATCAGACATATGGAAAGGCAATACATTGTCATGTGATTCTCTTAGTCAAGTATGGGGCATCCAACTTAAAGCACTCCATCTTTTACAGCATTTTAACAGAATGGTTTTGGGTTCATTTCTAGCAGCCTTTTACTTACAATTTTTACACTGTGCAGTGATTCCCAGTGGTAAAATCTGTGCTTAGCTTTGAATCTGAAATACCAAAGTTCCTTTGCCACAGCAGCTGTGATAGTCACTTATAGCAGATTAGCAAATGCATTTGAAGTTGGTAACCTCTGGTTTGTTCTTGTAGAGCCTGCAGAGTGACCTAGAGGCAGAACAGGTGAAGGTCAACTCCCTAACACACATGGTGGTCATTGTTGATGAAAGCAGTGGGGAAAGTGCAACAGCTATTTTGGAGGAACAATTGCAGGTAAAATCTTGGAGCCCTCTTTTTTTGACTGTAGTATTAGGCACTTTAAGCATTTGCATGTAATTGTTAATCAACGTTTTTGTGTTTAAAGACAATTTATTGTAGAAAGTAATTTAAAATAACATTTTCTTTAGGAGCAATAATAACTTAAAGAATTATTAAATCAGCTCAAGCTAAAACCTGCAAAAGTGCTTTGGTGATTTTCAAGCTCAATTCCTGATTACTCAAGCTGTTTGCATTTCCAATGACTTAGGTAATTTGGTAGTGTATCCTTTCAGCAGTTTCATTAAATGGGAAGTTGCATAGTGCAACTCCTTACTTCATGTAAGTTATTTTCCTTAGAAGTTAAAATCTGATAGGAGAAATACTTGAAGACATGAACAAAAATTATCTAGGCAGTATCATATGAAGTGTTTTTCTGTCACTTAGGACTGTAACCTGAAGTACAGTGAGTACATGAGATGGAATTTTTTCAAACATAATTCATGCTACTTTGTTCATTCTTTTTAAGTCAATCCAGTAGCTCAAGACTTGAGTAAAACCAGAGTTAAGGCGATATGTGAGTGCTTTAGAAAGTGTTAATCTCCAGGTCTGTGCAATGCAGCAATATCAATAATGGACAGGGAAGTACATATAATGTAGAAAGAAGATAATGTGAAGTAGAAATCACACTTCTGATTATATGGTTTTGGAGTTTCTTTGTGAGGTTCGTGATCATTCCTGAGTGCTTTGTGCTTTTGTAGAGGCTTGGTGAGCGGTGGACAGCGGTTTGTCGTTGGACTGAGGATCGGCGGGTGAGGCTGCAAGAAATTCAGATTTTGTGGCAGGAGCTGCTGGAAGAGCAGGTGAGTGGCTGTTTAGTTTCTGAGAGTGACTGGTTGATTTGTGGAAGGGAAAAAAAAACAAACCAAAAAAGCCCAAACCATCAAAACTCTGCCTGGGATTGAGCAACTCATGGAAAAGAAACCTTAAAAGCCTAGAATTTATTGTTTGGGTTCCCAGTGTTTTTTGAGGACAGGAGTAGCTCTGAAGTGCAAGTGAAGTATTTTTCCAAAGTTTAAGAATAGAAATTTAGAGCTTCTTATAAAATATTTCCAAGGTATCTTGTAAAATGGTCAGGAAGTGGGAATATCTGTGATACTTAGGAAAATGACAATAAATTTTCTATCTGGTAGTTTTGTAATTACAGAAATCTTCCTAATTAATGTATATGTGCTTCCAGCATGAACACATATACACAATTGTGCAATACTAAAGTGTTTTCTTGCTTTGATATCATGTATTTTAAGTATAAAATACTGCTCAAACACAAGGAACTGATGGCATAAAGAATTTGGTAAAACAACTACATGTGCTGTTTGTTTGCCTAGAACTAGAGCTTGTTTCATTTTTCAGCTTAAAATACTTTGTTTTTTTCTTTGAAGATTTTACTGAAGTTGTTTTTTTTCTTAAATGATGATATTTATCACTGTAAACTATTGTTTAAACAAGGCAGTACTCAGAGATTGTATAGACATTTGAAAGTAGAACAGTGCTGATATAACTACTGATATCAGCTGCATCCTGGTTTCTTTGACAAGGCTGTTTTGTCTGCATTCTTTGAGGCTGCATGTGTGTTTCTACCTTACTCCTCCCATATTTATATGTAGTATATTGATAGGCTGAATTTGTTGCTCATATGACCGTGTTGTTAATATGGACCCATGGTGAAGATTCTGGTTATCCCATACCAAGTATCCGTTCATACATGTTTCTTTAAAATAATGCTTTGTCACCTGTGTACATGTATCCAGAAAACTGCGTGCTATTGTTTTCTGGCAGCTCTTGGGTATGATAACTTGAATTTGAGAAATAAGGATTCCCTTAAAATCCTTGCTGTGTATGTTCTGGTATGGACTTCAAGTGCTCTTAGTTTTGATGATTCTGTCATCATGTCAATGTTTCTGTGCTTTTCTACCCTTATATTGGTTTGGGGACCACTCATTACCTATTACAATACTGTGAAAAGTGCCATATTCTGTTGGAGTTGAACATTTGAACTCAGCTTTTTTTAAATTGTGTGTAGCTATGTTGCTCTGTAAAAGTGAAGCAATCAGTGTGCTTAATGTAGAATATCAGATATCAAAGAGGAAATAGAAGTTTGTTTTAGATGGTTTAGATGAGCCTTTTTGTACTCATTCTTCACCTGAACAATGCATTTATTACTAACAGGTCTGAATTACAACTCCGCAAGAATGATCAAGTGACTTACAAAAATAAGTCTGAAACTACTAAAAATTGAATACAGACACTATGATAACACAAAAGTAGCTAAAATACATTGTTACAAGCATTTTTTATTTTGCCCAACCATGTGAAGATATGGGCAACAGTGATGCATCAGCCTTTTTGTGGCTCCCTAGAAAGCTTTTGTAAACCACATTTTCAAGTCAATGCAATCCTTACCACTCAGGAAGCAAATTCCTCAATCAGTGCCAGAGACTTCTTAGCACTGTGGTAATTATGTTTCAGTTTTCTAGGGAGAGTTATCTTTGACTGCTGATTTAGCAGAAATTAACTGAATGGATGAAGGGTTTTTGAACTCCTCTTATGCATAAAATATGTTGGCTGGGATGCCAGCATGATTTTTCCAGACAGTGTGTGGTGGTGTTATATATTTTTTTTCTCACAGCCTTATGGCATTTCAACCACCATCATATTTTCTGTCTGTAGATTTTGCCTATTGGTTTACATTTGGGCCCTGTGGCCCAAAGTTGCTGTGGTAAGTTCTGGGACAATGCCAAAAATATACAGTTAGGATGGGGAACCTAGTAGCTGTTGTAAAGTGTGTTGTTCAAAGAACAAAATGCTCTGTCTTGCTGTGTGTTTTATTTTTAAACAGAGAGGAACAGCAGTGCACCAATGGCTGGGCAACTGAGATTGATAGAGAGATGGGCGTTCTAGTCTGTGGAGATTGCTGTCCAGCAGCAGCATTATGTGGGAACATAATACAGCATATATGAAATTCTTCCTGGTACTTGATGCCAGTTATTGCTGCTGTTATTGCAAGAGTGCTTTGTGACTGAAGAGAAGTGAGACCCAGGACAGGTTTCCTAGAAAAAAAAGGGAAAAAAATTAAAGGTCCCTGAGTTGGAACTATTCAGAGCACACTACTCCAGCTTCCAGTAGTTAATGAAATAGGATTTCCTGAAGTTATTTTGCAGTTTAACGTAGGTACTGTAAACAGGGAGGTGCCTAATTAGTGTCTTGAGTCTTTGATCAACTGCCTGGACTAAAAGAAATATGAATTACCAGTGGTGGCCCTTCTGTGAGAAAATGTTTGTAACAGCTGTGTTTGAATCACAGAGGAAGAAAGGAGGGGAAAAAAACCCACATACATGCCATTTTGATATATTCTAATATGGTTTATAAATCCTACATTAGCTTTATGGTGGATATCTGTTTGCTATATAAATAATTTCGGGGGAGGTGTGCTCTGATATATTGAAAAATGATTTTGCTGAAATTGTTTCACTGGAAGTATTTACTTGCTTCCCTAACCTGATATTTTTGTCTTCTTTTGTGTAGTATTTTTGTTAAAGTCAACTAAAATTCCAGCATATAAAGACTGCAAAGTTTTTAAAGAAGCAATTGTAAATAGCTGTTTTACAATCTTGGTTTTCCTTGTGTTATTTTTCTTATGATCTGCAGTGCTTATTGAAAGCTTGGTTAACTGAGAAAGAAGAGGCTTTGAGTAAGGTCCAGACGAGCAACTTTAAAGATCAAACAGACCTGAGTGTGAATGTTCGAAAACTGGCAGTGAGTATTGATACTCTGATCTATCCCATCAAATCTCATAGTCTAGATGAGTGGCAAATTACTAGTTTGATCCTAGTAGGAGTTGTGAATGCCTGATACATTAGAAGCCTGTCCAATATTGTCTCCTGGCCATATTCTTGCACTTGAATTTAAAACAATATGTACTACCATTCCATGTTGGTGTGCCAAACTCTGAAAAAGTTATCCCAGATTTTTGAGAGGGTTTGGATGTTACTGCAGCCCACCAGTCAGGATGCCTTCCAAAGTATAGGCTTGTGGTGTGGGTTTTTCTTTATTTCATTGGAGCAGCTTGTATGTGAATTAATAATTTGTAACTGTTACTGAAGAGATACTGCTGGTTCCTCTAGGAGATATTTCAAGGATATGCTCTTTAAAAATACAGTCTATTAGTCCTTTTTTCGCACAAAAGATCTGTTCATCTGGCTCAGGTATTAAATCTTTTACCCTGTCACTACTCTTTCAACCCCGTTTGCCTCTTAGCCATGGAATTAAAGCTTAGAGGAGGTAGAATACTTGATGTTATATTTTAATATTTTCTTTTAACTGCAGATTTTAAAAGAGGACATGGGTATGAAACGACAAACACTAGACCAGCTAAATGAACTAGGTCAGGATGTGGCTCAAATCCTTGGGAATGGCAAAGCATCCAGTAAAATTGAGCAAGATCAAGAAGAAATAACTCAGAGGTGGGACAGTTTGGTTCAGAAGCTAGAGGATTACTCTAACCAGGTATTTACAAGGCTTTATTATTACTTTTTAGATTTTTATATGACTGTATGTATGCAAACTTCACTGTGTCAGCACAATTGTCCAGGCATCAGGCTAGAGAGGTAGGTGAATGCTTTTTCACATGGGGCTGACAAAGCTACCTGTGTTTTTGGTCTCCAAAAGCCCAAGTTGTTAACCTGACTCCTTTCTCACACAGATTAAGCTGTGTTTTTCTGATGAGTAAAGCAGGCTTGCCATGTAATATCAGTCAATGCAAGTGCCTTTAAACATTATAAGAGTGCTGGGACTCTTATAATAAATCTGATACTAAAAGAAAACAAAGGCAGAACCCAAACCCCATAATAGAAAAATAAATGAGAGTCATACAAGTATTTATGCTCTGTGAGTGTGATTTCTCATCTGTTGAAAATAGAGTAGTCGTGTTGTTTGTTTGACATGTAATGACGATAGCCAAGCTGGATTGTTCAATGTTTATTTTAGTATTTTGAGTGCTTGGTGATGTTTTTATTTAGACAGAACTCCTACTGGATTCTGTGAGGGTTTTATTTGACAGCTTTATAACTCATTTGTGCTTTTTTTGGTGATATTCATATGTTATGGTGAAAACCATGACACTAATTCATGATCCATTTAATGTATCGTGAATGAGTTGTGCAGTCTGAGTAGGGGCTCATTTCAGCCATGTGGCTTTATTTTGTTCTTGTGTTTGAGACAAAGCACTAGAGAATGCCAATTCCTGTCTCTATCCTTTCACTCTTTGTAAATACCAAGCACATACTTAGAACTTATATATGGGACTTACCTTATAACCCAATAAAAAGCATGGGAGGTTTCTATTGACTTGAGTGAGTTTTTTGGTCAAATTCACAGTGTATCAGCTCTTTATGAGATCTAGGCTTTGTTTTATGAAGTAAGAGTACAAAATGTAGAATTGCTATTAATAAACTCCAAGTACCTTTGTTCTTTCTGTGAAGAAATTATCAAAGAAAATACTTATAATGCTCCTTTTGTTAATTTTAGTTCACTTGGACTGGCACGATTCTATTTGAACTGAGAATTTTGATGCTTGGTTCCTGTCTGTAAAATAAGACTCAAGATCTTTTTCTCTGGATTGTATCTGTGATAAAGGTGTTTCATGGCAACTTGTTGTAGTCATTTGTGGGAGTGTATGAACAGGCTTTTATGACTGAATTAAAGAAAATAAGAAAAAGCAACTCAGCTTGTGTAAAAATGGCACATAATTCTTGCCCTAAATTATTTTGTATAGGTAACTCAAGCTGTAGGAAGTGTAGGATTGTCACAGGTTTCACAGAAGACTGCTGCAGAAACACCACTGAAGGAACAGGCAGTGGTTAAACAGTCCAAACAGGAGTTGCCCCCACCACCACTCCCGAAGAAAAGGCAGATTCCAGGGGACAGTGAAGCAAAGAAAAAGTAAGTATATGTCACTGCAATTTTCCCTTGCTCATTAGATATTACAGACACTGTTGACTTTTGATCTTTCTTTTATGCAAGTGAGCAATACTTAAGCTGCAGTTGTGAGGCTGGCCTTGAGACCTTGACTAGATTATCTCCAGTTGTCTCTTCCAACCCTAACAATTCTGTGATTCTTTGATTCCATTCATGGGAATGGAATTTTATATAGAGCCTTGTTTTCAGAGCAGCAGAAAACCTGTAGCTTCCATTAATTTCAAAGGGAAACAGGGATTTTTTTTTTCTCACAGAAGCATGTCTTCAGTCCTTTGTACCTCAGCTCCCTTGCTGAAAAGACTTATATTTACTTTATTTTGGGAAAACACCTTCTCATCTTTGCTCAAGAGGTGGTGTGAAAATGTCGAGCATTTTGATTGATTTATTATTTATTTCTAATCTTCATAAAATTTATGAGAAGAATGGGAGAAACTGCACAAAAAAAGAGGCTCAGAAACAGTTCCAATCTCTTGTATTTAGTAATAAGAATAATATTACACTGATGTCTCCTTTGACAAGTATTTCTGGAGTGGCTGGCTCATTTGCATATACAGACTCATAGAATCATTTGGGCTGGAAGGGACCTTAAAGATCATTTCATTCCAACACCTTTGCTATGGACAGGGACACCTTCCACTAATTCAGGTTGTTTGGAGCCTTATCCAACCTGGTCTGGTAGGCTTCCAGGGATGGAGCATCCACAACTTATCTGGGTCACCTGTTCCAATATCCCACCACTCTCGTACTGAAGAATTTCTTCCTTATATGTGATCTAAATGTACTGTTTTTCACTTCAAAAGTTACTCATTGTCCTATCAATACACTTCCCCATAGAATCCCTCTCCTTTTTTTCTTGTAGCCCCCCTTTAGGCACTGGAAGGCTGCTATCAAGTTTTCCTGGAGCCTTCTCTCCTCTTAGGCTACATAGTGTTTAATAATTTGTGTTGATTTTTCTTTATTAAATAGCATACCTAAAACTAAAGGAATTGTTTTAGTATAGATTAAGAAATTAAATGCTGTATGCTCAATATTTTGCTTTTTGTGCTTGACTGAGGAAATGAACATTTCCTTGAAGTGTCACTGGTTTAAATCTTTGTCAGGTCATTTAGAGATACAATAGAGGCTGCATCAAGACCAGGGAGTCGCTGTGCTGGGAGATGTGTATTTGCACAATGAAGAAGAGTTTTTAATTCATTTTTTCTGGAGGGGGAATGCAGCTTTGAAGGGGTGAGGAACCTGCCCATACTCTCCTGAGGTCAAACCCTTTGAGCTCTGGTGGGTGTGGTGTGTGCATCTGGATGTGCCAGGGCAGTAAAGCAGTCAGCAACCATCTGTGCTTCTGTGTCTCATGAGTTGAAGAAACTATTTTAGATTTTTGAAAGCAAAAGGGATTTATCTGTCTTCTGTTTTCCGAGAGTTCTGTATTAAAACCAGGTATAGTAAAAAAAGTTCATAAATTTTCTGATGCTTTTGTGTGTTTTTATTTACTTATGTTGAAACCAACAAGTGACCAGTAAGTGGAATTTTGCCAGCTTTCCCATGGAAACTTTGAGTGGTTGACAATTGCCTTTATTGACAATTTCTGTTATTCCATGTTAGGATTCCCGCTGTTAAGTAATGTAATTGTAATAGAACCTGACTTGTGGTTTGTACAGTGTATCTGTTCATCTCTCAAGTTCTGTACAGTACTGGTTAATTTGAGAGTTGATTGGGGCTTTTTTGGTGGTGTTAGGTTGTAGCCTAGAGGTCATGTGGTAAGGAAGTTGTTAATATAGACGCGTCAACTGCAGACAAAAACAGTGAGCTAGAAGTTAATCTTTTGTCAGCTAAGTGTGCAAAAATGTTTGTCAGCTGGCACTGCCAGTGTTAGCTTTCCCTTCAGACAAAGTAGCATTGCAGACTTTTGAAACTTAGAACTGCAATTCTTATTTGTCTTGTTCCTGAGGTCTATATATAGATATCTATATATCTTCAAAATATTTGGCATTGAGACATCTGTTTTGTAACATAGTAAAAGAAATGGTTATAGTTTGTATAGAAGATATATGCAAAAAAAGAAAGGGGAAATAAATTGCACTATATATTCTCAATTTGTTCTTGAAGGCTGATACTGTGGGTATAATTTTTATTATGGTAGGCTTTTGAAAGTCTGTCTCTACCCTATTTCCTGTGAGTAGTAATATGAAGAGCATGAATTTTGTGTACAGCTGTGATAGTTTGGGATCGAATAATGTGCTGAACTTTAAGACTTTTGATTTTTGAGACAGAGTGACTGAAACCAAAAAACAAACCTGACTAAGTCTGACCTTTTAAACTAGGTTTGATGCTGAAAGTGCTGAGCTCTTGAACTGGATTTCAAAATCAAAATCTGCCATTCAGGCCGCAGACATCAAAGAATATAAGAAGATGAGAGAGACTTCAAGCATGAAAGAAAAATGGAAGGTAAAATGGGAAGATAGAGCATGTTTCATTGAATACTCTACTTTGTATCTAAGCTGGCTGTCAGCTGGAGGTGTGAGCTGATCCGCATGCTTTGAGGGGATTAAGTCCCTCAGTTAAATGCTCTGAACTGAGCATACATGGAAATCTCTGACCAGCTGGACACATTTTTTTGCTGGTGTTGTTGCATAATCCATGGGAAATTTTAAAAACATACA
Organism: Toxostoma redivivum; assembly: GCA_013397375.1. Lineage (NCBI taxonomy): Eukaryota > Metazoa > Chordata > Aves > Passeriformes > Mimidae > Toxostoma > Toxostoma redivivum. The sequence goes on from VXBI01010438.1 coordinate 530,131, forward strand.
TTTCTGAGGTCTTCCTTGGAGTTCTGAAAAATGTCTGTCTTCAGGATTATTATCTTTTACACTAAGTAGCATATTTTGGTTTAATGTTTCACAGTTGGAAATGGCCTTGATTGATACCACTTATAGAGTTTTGCTACAGATAGGCCTGTGGGATGCTCAGAGACCCCTTCAATCATGCTGTGACACTCCTCAAACACTGTACCACCCAGGGTCCAAAGTGGTTTGTTTTTATAATGCTTGGGCATGTTGTTTGCTCTATTAATTTTGGAGGAAACCTGATTGTTACAGCTTGTGTACAGTATTGCTGACCTGCAAGACAGACTACATAATTTTACAGAATCTTGTGGGAACTGAGAAGTAGCCATTTTATTTTCTATTCCTCCCTTGTCAGGAATGTATTCTTGCCTTTTTCTGATTTTTGAGCATTCCTTGTTTATGTAGACTTACTGGAGCTTTAGCCAGGACCTGAATCTGCTTTTGAAATAAAAAACAATACTTAAAAATCTCTATAAAGAAGCTCCTCCTTAGTGCTCTCGTGGAAAATGGTGCTAATAGGAATGTTTGGAATGATAGTACTGTTGGAAATAAAAACCAAACCAACTATCCCAGTATTTTATTTATAGATCTTAAAGAATGTTTATAGCTCTTTAAAACGAGGCTCTGAGATAAACACCAAAATTCCCACAAACAGTACCATTTTTACATGATTGGACTGCAAGTGGATAGGACAGAATTTGTTCTTCCCAGCTGAGCAAATAAGTGCATGCTTCTGAATGTATTGTAATAAGTCTAAACCTGAGTAATGACCTTCGACATGAGGTTCAAAAAGATTTTAGTTTGGAGATACTTTGTTGTAATCACATAGGATGCTGAAGTTGTGGGTTTGTGGCTAAGGAACTCGTATTTCCTCTGTGGATGTAGTCTACCTATTGACTCAAAAAGGAATATATCAATATGTATAACTTGTGGAAGGAGCTTTTTCCTTTAAAAATCTTGATAGTCACAGAGAATTTCCCTCTCCAAATCTTTGCGAAGAAAAGTAAAGCGGCAGAGCTTATGAGAGTGGATTACTAGTGTGCTATAGTTATTGTTGTTTGGACTTCTATGGAACAGGTCTGTTGTTCCTTTCCAATGGAAATGACAGTAGAAACTGTAGAAATGAAGGGACTAATGAGAAGAAGGTATTTTTTCCACTGGTTCACATTAGAGAATTACAGCTGAATTTTTGATCACAAGTGACTTGCTTTAACTGGTGTCCCAATATCTTTATTTTTCATTGTGGGGTTGTCAAGCCTTTAAACAATATTTTGTTCCTGGTGCTGTAGTGCTAATCACTCGTATGCCTGGTGTACTTGTGAGAGGTGGCTCCTTTTTGCATTTATTTTCTGAAAAAGCAGAACTAGCATGCACCTCAGAATGTGGTGTATCCAAGACAATGATGTGTTTTGGGTAGTAGTGGGAAAATAGATATTGCTGGGTAAAAGAGGGAAGTCAGGGAAAATAACCATTGTTGCCACTGTATTCTTTTGGGATTCACTTTGAAGGTGATTGAAAAGGAAAGAGCTGAAAAAAGCCAGAAGTTAGAGGAACTGAAACGAAGTGGACACATTCTTTTGGATCAAATGGGAAAGGGTAAGCAACTTGGAGGTTTTTGTCTTTTGTGATTTCATCAGTTGAGTTGCTGGGAAATAATATTGAAAGTACATTATCTCCTTCCTTCTCACTCCATTTTCTTTCCTTCACTGGTCATTTTTGCTGTTGCTAGTTAGTTATGTGGTTTTTTTATTAAAGCTTTTTAAAAGGCAATGTTATTATTCATTAATAATGTGTTCATTTCTAGTCTCTTAAGGGATATTTCAAGAAATTATTTCTATTTTGGTAACAAACCTAGTTCCATGCTTTCAAGGAAGTAGTTTGATTTTAAGTAAAAGTTTTGAAACTAGTACTATAGAGAAGTGAAAATGTTGAAGCCAAATTTAAACTTGATACATGTGGGTATATCTTTTTTTCATAGTTTTATCTATTTTTGTAAAAACTGTCTGTGTTTTTAATGTCACAGTCACAATCTGTGGCTCAAAGGAAAGAGGGGAATCTATACGATTGGGACAATAATTGATTGCCAATTAAAACCTTTATTCATGGGGTCTTATAGTTGACATCCATGAAAGTTCAATCTTTAAACCTTGCCAAAATCTTATTTCGTATTGAAAAAACTCCATCAGTGGAATAATAGCTCTATAAAAGAGATATTCGTATATTCTAGAGGCAATCTTTTAGATCTGCTGTGCACTTCTGGTGAAGTTATCACTGGTAGCAATCAGACAGGAGAGAGGATGGTATTGCTGTCCTGCGTAATGACCAGCATCACTTTTGGAAAATGCTGAATTCCTTTGGATTTCTTAACAATCACATTTTTTTGCAGTCTGATGCTTTACTCATATGTCCCAATTTGCTAAACATGTCCAGTCCTCCCCTCCTTGCCTACTGGAGCTGAAGCTTTTTACAATGGGTCCCATTGCCTGAAGGATGGCTGAAAGCCACTAATTTGATCTGGAGTTTGGTTTATAAAAATCTTTAGATGTTACTTGTTTTCAAACCTGAACAGAGATCAATCCTTCCTTCCACTTTCTTCTACAAATCCTTTTAACTGTGATATGTCATGGTATGAAACCAGCATCTGTTAACCATAACGAGAAATGCATAGTTGAAAAGCTGCTTTGTATCAGCAAAGAGTAAGGTGAAGAATTTTCTTTCTAATTGATTGTCATTGTAAAGATTAGGATCTGTAGAAAATAACCAATCTACAAACCCCCATGGTTTTGTTAGAGTCTGATAGTATGTTCTGTCCAGCTCAGGCTCACAGCCTTTTCCCAGACTTAAACCCAGCTATGCCAGTGTGGAATAATGCACAGCACTGACACATTTGTGCCTACATCCATTTCTATCCTGGGACAGGTATAGGCTGTCCCATAATGGCAGTGACTGGTCTTTATGTGGATGCTCCTTCCCTGTGGCTGCTGTGGTGTTGGTGTGCCAAGCTGTGACCAGCGTGTGAGCACAGGAGCATCTATATGGAGCAGGGTCATCAAGTGCTCTTGTAGAAGCTGGCTGGCTGCCCAGAGCTTTGGGCTCTACTTCTGCTAGAGTGGTTCAGCAAAAAAAAAAAAAAACAAACCCTCCCTGTGCCTTCCCTCAAAATTAGAGTATCTCACTCTACATTTTACTAGAAATATAAAGCTGAAATGGTGCTAGTAGTAAGTATAGATTTATAGATATTGGACTTGGAATCAAAGTGTTTTGTATATTAATGTGAAAGTGCTCTGGTATTTGAAGAGAGGAAAGGTTAAATGCCATTAATGAAAATGTGTTGCAGTTAATATAACAATAATTTGTATAATCTTTGTAGAAGGACTTCCTACAGTGGATATAAAATCTGTGATGGAGAAAATTTTGTCAGGGTGGAAAGATGTGGTTCAAAATCTAGAAGAAGTGGCCAGAAAGATAAAGTACCAGGAAGATATAAATGCTTATTTAAAGGAAATGAATGAGCTTGAGAAGATTTTAATTGAGAAGGATGATTGGCTTAAAAATGACTCTTCTTCAGCATCCCAGTCCTCAGCAGTCCTGAAAGACTTGTGTCAGGTAAGTCTGGCCAAACGTTAATTTTGATTGGAAGCTGTCAGAAGCACAGGATGCCTAGTCAGTAAGATAATTCATTTTCTAAGGCATGCAGGGCACCTGACTTGACTGGAAGATTTTGGAATCTCTGTCACAGAAGTACTTTAGTGTTGTCACCCTAGTGATGTGGATGAGCTGTGCTGCAGTATTGTGCTAAAATCTGTGTTAACAGGGCAAGTGTGAATTTTGGTTTTAATTTTTATCTTTTACAGCAGGAGTTAACTCACCTTATAAGCCTGAGTCCACAGGTGGAACATCTGAAAACCATCTGCAAGACACTCACCTCTCAGCCCCTGCCTCCAGATTTCATTCAGGAGAACTTGAGTGGTTTTCTTGATCACTTCAAATTGACTTGTCAGAAACTAGAGGAACGTCACCAACAGCTGAAAAAAGGTAAATAAATAAACATAAATACTACGTTCACATAAAGCTTTACTTGTGTTTTGATTTTTGTTTATTTGTGTTTTTTTGAGCTGACTGAAAACTCATTGAACTCTGTTAGTTTTTGTAATGTTTATGCTAGGCTTTGTGTCAAACTGACAAAATTATTTTATTCACCAGGAAGAATATAGCCTCCTCTGTGCACAATTCAAAAATCTATCATTCCATGGTGTTTGAAACGATTATACAAGGATGCAATGTTCCTGAAACCTCATTTAACTACTTAGAAAGATATATTTAAGGTGGCTAATATAGCTCAGAAATCTCTCTCTCTGGCACTTACAGGAATAAATATTCTGTAATGAAATTCTAGAAATGAAAAGTAGAAGATTAGGAGAACCTTGTAAAATGAAAGTGCACATGTGAAATTTATTCTTTTTCATAGCTTTGAGCACATTAGTCATACATAATTCCTTTTGGAAATTTCATCTTTGAAGTGATTTGGAATCTGGCTTGCTTTTTCGGCAGTTTCTACTTCAGTTGTTGTTGCATTAAAAATTTCATTATGAGCATTCAAACCAGTCATGCTGGTTTCTAAAGCACTTTAAATGTAGTGAATGAAATATGTAATTCTGGTAATACTTTACAGCTGAATAGCAACAGCACAGACCTGTAAGAGATTTTTTTTTCTTAGTTTTTGTTTCAGAGGAATTTGAGGAAGTGTTTTATTAACAGCCCGAAATGGAAGAGCATTAACACTCTGTCTATTCTGTGCATAATAAAAATAGGCTCAATTACTAAATTGTTAGGCCATCTATACAATGTGTTGCACCAGACCTGGATACTTCACTTATATCCATGCAGAAAACTGTCTGAATAAAGTATCTGTTAGCCATGTTCAAATACAAGGGTATGTTTTTGTTCTTGCTGTGACAAGTTATTATTTTATAGCTGTTTTGAGTTCATGTACTTGTGAGTAATTTTAATGGTATTTTATATATTGGTAACTATATATCATATGACAAAAATACTTCGGTTTTTTTTGTCACACATCACTTGAAGTGTTATTGGTATACTTGAACCGGTTATTGCTTGGTAGAAACAACATATATATTCTAACACATTAAGTTTGTGTTTGTATGTCTTTTGAATGAGACAACCTGCTGAGAAATTACATTGCTGAAGAACAGAGGGAAATGTCAGTTCAAGGTTTTAGCTGTTTATTTACAGCATAGTTTGAATTGCTCCAAGGTAAAAACTTCCAGAGCTATGTAACTGGTGGAAACTGGTGGTGTGACTTAGGCAGGTGTGAATTTGGCAGGCTTTGACTGACAGGACGCCAGCTCCTCTTACAGCTTTTTGAGAAAAGGAAGCTAGATAACTCTGATTCTCTCAAAAATGTTGACTCATTTTTATAAGTGGTAGGACAGTTCCGACACTAAGCTGTTGAAAAGCTACCTGGTGAGTCAGAACAAGGCTTAGATAAATTTTCACTTGTGGCAGTAACAAAATTGCTTAGGAATCCAGGGCCGGAGAATGTGCATACCACAGTACAGGACTTACAGACAAAATCCTGTTTGCTGCAGTTATTCCAATTGGCTGTTTTTGTTCTGAAATGCCAGTGAGGTGCTGCCTCCTGCCTGGGATTCCACACAGGACTGGATCAAACAAATCTTGAGATGTGATTGAAGATGGCAAGCAGATACTCCATCCAAACTTTAATTTCCTTTTAACTCTTCCTAGATAGTGTCTCTGTTCTGGCAGCAGGCTGAAAGCTGTTTTTTTATATACTTATGTGGGTAAATATATTGAAAAGCAACCAAAACACAAGCCCACACTAATATGTGCTTTATGTATTTATATACATACACAGACATATTTATAAATGCTAGCTTATATAGTTCCTATATATAGTGTGTATATTTAATATGTAATGCATGACTATTATATTTGCTATGCTATGTTTTCTATTTATAGTAGTTATGTGTGTGTGTGTATTTGCAGGTAAATAGTAGATATGTCTAAAGTCTAAAAATGCAAAATATTAAATTTGGGTGGTTTATATATTTTATATATTTTATTTTAAATACTATGGATTATTCTTTATATAATAATATAAATTTAAATACTATAGATTCTACCACCCCACCCACCCAAACAGATTTTGGTGCTTAAATGTATAAAAAGAATTTCTGAAAATATAATTGGATTTGTAAAATTTTTGGGAGGCTGTAATTGCATATTTATTATTATGTTCTATATATTTGTATATTATTTATTGAATATTTTAAACAATGCTATCTGTGGAAGAGTTCTTTAGCTCTCGGAAAGTTGATTATAGTCACATCTCCTGTGGTTTGGGTTCAAATGCATTTCCTTACTTTGTGTTTTGTTCCCTTACTCTTTTACACCAGAGACAGAAAGCCAGCCGAGCCGGGAGTACGTGGAGTGCCTGCAACAGCTGAAGGACACGCTGAGTGAGCTGGAGGGCAAGCAGCATGCCATTGCCTGTGGCCTGAGCGAGCCCAGCAAGGTGGAGAATGCCCTGCAGCAGGCAAAGGTAACTCTCACCTCTGCACTGACGTGAGGAAGTTGCTCCACTGTTGTCACCCTCTGTTCTCCTGCCTTGTTTTCAGTGGGGTAGCTAATGCTGCTCAGAGGGGTGGCAGGGACACGGTATGGAACCCACTTTTAGAGGTGGCTTGCTGGGTTTTCAGGCAAGGATTGGTATCTCTGAGCCTGCAAGACTTCACAGCTTCTCTTGCTGCCTGTGCCAGGAGTTGAGGCTGGGAGCTTGGACTTCTCAGCCAGGGGAAAAGGACCTCATATGGCCTTCCCCAGGCACTCTCTGGTGTGCATGCACCTCCTGTGCTCAGGAGATGTCAAACCAATGTTAGGGCTCCAAGAGCATCCCCCTTCCAGATGTTGGTGACCTGATCCAAGGTCTGCTCCTCTGTTGCTGAGTGCAGTTGTAAGGAAAACCTGTCCCTGCCTGAGCAGCACCACAGTCAGGTCTGTGCCTGGCATGATCAGGCTCTCTGTCCTTGGGAGGCCATAGCCCTCCCTGGGGCAGGCTGGGCTCTTCGACCCTGCCCCTGCAGTGTGCAGGCTTTCAACCCTCCCCTCCAAGCACAGGGTAAGGCCCACCCAGGTGTGAGGGCTCTGCCTGCTTAAACTGTCTGAGGGCGAGCTGGGTAAAAAACCCATCCTGCTGCATCTTGCTTGGGTGTTTGGAGAGACTGACTCTACTTCTCTGACCTCCAGACTGCCTATCAAAGGGAAACTGTGCTTGAGAGCCATAAAGGTAATTGATACCAAAATTCTGTCCAGTAGAAACAATATTTTGTTTCCTATTGTGAGCTTATAAAGTAGTAGTAAAATTTATAGATGATAGCTGCTTTGTAAATACCAGATACTGAGGCAGGGATGAACTTCTCTCCAGGGAGACAATTGTGCATCTCCAGTACTTCCCCTGCCCTCCTCCACCTCCTTTTTTTTTTGTTTGTTTGAAAAAACTCAATAAATACTTCACTGCCTGCTCCACCCCCCTCCACATTGAGAAGCATGTATTTTTCCCTGTGTGGTGACCTAATAAGGCTGCAGGTGACTCTGGAAGAGCTCTTGAACTCTGGTTGCTGGGTGCAAAGAGGTGGTAATATCCTCCTCTATTTAGTAGAGTGATGATTTTCAGAAGTCCAGTAAACAGAGGTGTTGGTGCTTTGGGGGGTTTTTTGAACCAGGAGATAAAAACAAAATCTTTAGTTTTCTCTTTAGTGTTGCTTCTGTATTGTTTCAAGTTGGAGGAGATTTTTCTGTTGGCTGTGAATTTTTCTTAAGCAAATTTGAAGCACAGTAATCAAAATGATGAGTTTAATGAAATTGCAGCATTTTTCATGTTTTGGCTCACACCTTCAGCTGTTATTTTTCATATCAGTAAATTATCTTTTTCAAGTCAAATGACTCTTCATATCATCAAGATCATTGTGAGTATATTCAGAATGTATCCTCCCTATATCCCATCTGGGAAAGTAGTTTTCAAAACTTGAGTATCCAGAGCTGTTTTTGCAACAAAGACACTATATTTCACTTTACAAAACTTGCAAGAACATACTCAGCCAGTTTCTGTGTGCTTTTAAAAAAACGAATAAACTTGTTAGGGAAATGGAAGTACTGAGGTCCTGGTCTGTGTTGCAGTTTTCTCTGTGAGTGCAGTGTGGTGCAGCCATTGCATTGCTGACTTGAGTGCCAGTACTGCACAGCACACGAGAGGCGTAGATGCCTGCGCACGTTGAGCTATGAGGCCAAGCTTTGCTACCCCTTCTGTAGTCTCTGCTGCTGCACTGGTACAGCTAAAGGTTTTCTGCTCAAAAGGCTGTTTGGACATCTCTGCCACAATAACTGCTGCAACTGGACTGTCACTCTTCACTGAGTCTGCCCTCTGCACAAAGAAGCTTTTCATGTACTTGTGCTTGTATGTAGGGGTGTACGTATTGTGTGGCTCATACTGGAAGAAGCCTTTTTTTTCTTTGTTATAGAGGGTTTGTGAGATACTGGAAGCCCAGAAGCCCAGGATAGATAAACTTGCTGAAGAAACAAAGGCTTTGGAGAAGCGTGCATCTTCAGACATAAAAAACACCTACGTGCAAGAGTTCAAGGATGTTCAGGGATGCTGGGACAAGTTAAAGTTCAAGATTTCCAAAGATGTTAAACTACTCGAGGAAATTATGCCCAAGTTGAGAATATTTGAGGTAAAATGAAAGGGTTTTTATTTTGGGGGTGGTGCATAACTCAGTTGCTTTAGAGAACTTTTTTCTCTGTGCTCCTGCAGGAGTCCAGATGAAAGTGATGGAGAAGTGGAATGTTGATGATCCACTAGTCTGGCAGAGGCTGAAAGCATATATATTTTATTTGTGGCAGCATAGAAATGGAATTCTAATATGCCCAACATATTATTTTGTCTTTAACAGAAATATTTTTCACTTAAAATTAGTGTCCCTCTCTTTCCATAAGCAAAGGTTATGCTAAGGTCAAAGATATGCCAGCTGTGCTGTTGATCCCAATAGGGGCTGATGATCTTCAGTGTGATTGGTGTCAGATGCCCCCTAGTCTTAAAATGTAACTCCATGCCTGCTACAGAAAACTTGCTCCTTCAAATTGGGTTTTAGTGAGCAGAAATGAAGAATTAGTACAAGGAAGTTAGAAAAGGGAGTAAAGAAAATTCCTGGGTATAGTGACTTTTCCAGTTCCAACTATGGGCCCTGAAGTGACAGGAAGGACAGTTAAAAAATGAAGGTTACTCAGCCCTCTTACCTATTTTATAAATATACACACATGCCTATGAAATCCTGCAAGACAGAAAATCCCACTGTTCTGAGAACAGAATTGAGTCCTGAGCAAGATGTTAGAAACTTTCCTGTTACCTAAAAAGGAAGTACAGAAGCCAAAAAGGAAATTATAGCAGAAGAAACAATAGAACTAATTATTAAATAGTTGCTTTATAAATATTAAACTATTATTATAACTCTTAAGTAGCTGAAATTGGAAGAAATACCTACTGATGATATCTGTTGAAATATGAGACTTAAGTTGTATTTTCTTATGAACTATATTTTTAAGTACACTATTCCTGTGTTTTCTAAATGTTTTGTTAAATTGTCAGTGGATGGACAGTTGTATTATATTCTCTGATTTTTCCTTTGGTGCTTATCTATACAGAGATTTTTGTAGTCTAATATTGTATAAATAAAAATGACAGTCTGGAACAAGTTGAATACAAATGCTGTGGACAGCACTGGGCACACCAGGATGTAACTTGTACTGCAGGAAAGATTGGCATGGCAGCCTTGATGTGTGGTCCTGGTGCAGACACCAGACTGGAGACCCAAGATTAGTTTGAAGAGTGGCTGGGCAGGATCTCCTTGGCTAACAGAGGAGTTGAATTACCTGGATATTAAAGGGGAAAAAAATTTATATGGGGGAGGAAGAAAATAAAAGTGAATGTCAGTGCTTGGAGGACATGTAGTTTATGTTCAACTATATGCAAGTATTAGATTTCAATGTTTCTTTTTTTTCCTAAATCACTTTTAAAAATTGACATTTCCCAAAACAACACTCCTCACATTTAGGTTTTTGAAAAGAAGCAATGTAAATATTTTCATTTAAATAGTGAGCAGACAGGTGAACAAGGACTAAGATGCCCTTGATAGTCTGATGAGTGTGTCAGTGGCAGATCTGCCTGCTACTTAGGTGGCTCTTCTGTTATTTGCAATGTGACAGAGACTCCCCCAAGCTGACAATGCATGCTTTAGTGACACAAACTGGGAACAGTGTTTTACTGGGAGACTGTAATGTGTTGGGAAGAGTAGACAAGGCTCATTTTATCAGTTTTGCATCTTGTTTTTTCTAGAAGAAATTTTCTTTTATTGTGTATTCTGTTATCATACCTCTAGTAATGTATGGCTTGCTGCATCTTTGGCTATGTAACACTTTCAGATACTTTAAATCTGCTGCATGGCTGTACATCATGTGGTTTTTCTATTAGTGAACAAATTAAGATTCTGCACATTTAATCTTTGCTTCTTCCTGGAAAAAATGTCAAAAACTGATCCTTAAGAAGCGAAGCTCTATAAGGAAGACTTTATAGCAGCATTCCAGTATCTAAAGTGGACCTTCAAGAGAAGGAGAACTTTTTACATGGGCTTGTAGGGATAGGATAGGGAATAATGGGCTCTAAAGTGAAAGATGGTAGGTTTAGATTGAATGTTAGGTAAAAATTCTTTACTGTGAGGACTGTGAGACACTGGAACACGTTGTCCAGAGAAGCTGTGGATGCTTCATCCATGGAAGTGTTCAAGGCCCATTGGGATGGGGCCTAGTGGAAGGTGGCCCTGCCCATGGCTGGTGGGGTGGAGCTGCATGAGCTTTAAGGTCCATTCCAATGCAAACTATTCTATGATGGGGATGTTCATGTCTAAAAATTATGAACTCTTGTACATTGACAGCCTACACTGGTTATTTGACCACTGATAATTATTTACCAGTGCACTGCAGGAGCATTTACTTAATTAAACTTTTGTAGGCTTGGCTTGTGATTCAGCAAGTTATTCAAATGTGTGTCTAACTTTGAGGAATCCCACTTAATTCCCTTCAGCTACTTATGTAAATAGCTTATCGTAAGAGAGCTAAATTAGTTGTGTGTTAAAGTGCCTTGTCAAAAGGTAGCCTTTATAAATACATAATTTTTTTTACATTAAGCCATGGTTCACTGTTAAGTGTCCTAGGGTCTGTTTTTTGGAAAATGATTTTCAGGCTAATCATCTGCAGGAAATTCCACCAAAATGGAAAAGGAATGAAGAAAATGCCATGACTTTGACCTCTAATTGGTAGCATTGATGTAAAAATAAACACGAACCTAGTCTAATGGGTTTTCATTAATGCAGACATTTTTTGAGAAACAGTGTGTAGCATATTGATCTTGAAAAAAAACTGTTAGTGTAAGGTTTTTAAGAAAATGAAGTGTATACTTTCCTTGTCTGTGACATGCAGAGTAGAAGGTGAAGTTGATGAGCTGTTCTATGATGATGATTGTGTGAGGATAAATAGATGCCATCTATTAAAAACTCCAACCAAATAGTTAAAAAAATGTCAAGTAAAAGTCCATCTATATCAATAAAAAATGTCAACTACGTAAGTTGGTTGAACCAGGGGAAGGAAAATCCCTCTTCGTGCTCTGTGTTGGTTTTGTTTGTAAGGATGATTTGGAACATTCACGATTGCATGGGAAGGAGATGGCAGCGCTTCTGTCTCCTTCCCTCCCTCCTTCCCTTCCTACCTCATTGCAGAGTATAAGGCAACTGCCAGTTGTTAGATCCCATAATTCTAAAATTGGATGTGTTTGCTTTTTTCCCCAAGAGTTGCTCTAGTGAGTACAGTAGCTGCTTATTGGCCTCAAACAGCTAGGCTGTTTTTTTTTTTAAATTTTAGTAGTTAGTCTGATCCTCTGTGTTTTTTTTTTTTTCATTTATGTGTGTCTTGCTTATGCAAGTGGCTTTCCCAGTATGATTTCTACCTGAAAAGTATGTTTAGCATTATCCACTCCTCTTTTCCACATATGTATTTTTATAGGGCCTTCTCTTTTCCTTGGGAGTGCAGTTTTCAAACAAGTGTGGAAACAGTCATGAATTTTTTTATCCTAGTCTTTAGGCATATTTCCAGCCTTCAGAATGGTCCTTCATGTGAAGAGTAACCACATAATTCTTGAAGCCATGCTCTCCTCCTTACCTGATCCTGTGCTTTTGTGTGATTGATAGCCTGGAACAGTGCAGTGTCACTTAAACTATGCTCTGGTGGATGGAAGAATATCACTATTTTGAATTTAAGATTAATGTATATTTAAGAACAGAGAAATTCGGGATACCCCTCTTCCCCCCAAAAAACTAAACAAAAGTTAGTCTGGTTCAAAACCAAGGCTATGCCAGCAGCTTGTAGAATACCCTTTGCAAGCTGCTAGAAGTTGAAATGCAACAGCCATACATTCTTCATCACAACAATGTATCAACTGTTCCTTACTATATTTGGTTTAGACTGACTCAAAAATTGTTCAGAAGTGGATGGATGGTGTGAAAGACTTCTTAATGACAGAAAAGGCTGTTCAAGGGGATACTGAGGGACTTCAAAGGCAACTTGACCAGTGCACAGTGAGTTTTCCTCTTACGAGTCTTTTGAAATAACAAGTAGCATCACTTCTTTATGATTTTGCTTATACTGTTAAGTACTGTCCATAGCACATTAAGCCCACCATAAAAATTGTTTTATCTTTCTTCAGGGCACGTTTGAGTTGGTTTATTTTTTTGCAACTGTAATATTTTGTGCTTTTCAGAGGTCTTCACTGTAATTACAAATACCTATCTACAAGTTGGCATTATTTTCTCTACATAAGGTTTATATATTTTTTCCAATTTTTTGTGATTATGGAATTGAATCTGTGCATGAAAAGTGCCTTTTGCATTAAATTTCCAAGAGTAGCAAAAGTAAGAAGCAAATAACTCTGATAAAGTCCTAAAGTTCAGAATTGTATCTTACAAGGAAGATTCCTGGCTGGTCAGTGGCACATAATGATCACAATTACATAGAATTTCATCTTATAATAAGTAATTACAGTGTATCTTCAAATGTTTGTTTCCAGAAGAATATAAATTGAAGTGCACCAGAAATAGCAGAATATTTAGTGCATGTAATCTTCAAACTTGTTGGTTTGATGTTGGCATTTGGCATATGAAGATGTTTATGCTGTGTGTGGCAAGCTGTACTTTGTTATTTAGTTGCATAGTTCTGATGTTTTGAATAACTGAAGGATTATTTTAAGCTGTCTGGTATTGATCTGATCACAGTATTGATCTGCTCAAAAAAGTTTTTCTGAAATAATTAAAAGTTGCAAAATTATTGATGCTGCTGTAAATTAATATAATATCTTGCTGAAGAACAACATTAATTTTCTATGATGTATGTTCAGATGTTTATCAATGAAATGGAGACTATTGAACCATCCCTGAAAGAGATGAAAGAACTAGAGGCTGCTTTAAGAGCTCAGCCTATTGCAAGCATAAGTACTTGGACAAAGTCTAGGCTAGTAGACTGCCAGACTCAGTGGGAGAAGCTGAGCAAACAGGTGAGTTCTCCACATGTTGCTACTGCTTGCTTGTTAACTGCAGCTGTCTGGATGTGTGGCATTGGAAGGATTGTGAGGAGGTGAAGCAGTGAAACAGTGGGATGAGAATGTTTTACCTGTTTCACTGGCAAAGAGGCTGAAGTCCAACTTGAATACACACATTTCTTGGTACTTGAGTGGAAGGAGCAAAATAAAGTCTTTAATTGTTTACAATCAAAAATTAATTTGTTCACTTTGCTTTACGCTGCTCTCTGGAGAGTGTGGAAGGACAGTCTGAGTTTTTTGTTGTTTTTTCTGAAGTCTAGAATATTATGCTGCCCCTGTATAATTTTTATCTGTTTCCAAGCAGCTTTGAAAAATAAAATACTATAAATAGACTACTGCTCCAGTGTATTTGGTTGTTTCTTTTGGGTGGAAGCTTTCTGCTGTCTGTAGAAACATATTTCTTTTGTTGCAATTGCTGATTGGGGAGCTTTGCTATTGATATAGAATCCAGAGTGTCTGGGTTATGGAACAAAGGAAGGCCTGAAGAGTGTTTTATTGCTCAGTATGATGATATATCTAACTACATGATACTTGTAATATGAAGAGGATTTTATTCTGACTGACTTTTTCCAGGGAATGTTACCAGTTTATGTTCAATTAAGGGGAAAAAAAACTAATTTCTCCTTCCCTCACTTTAAGATTTTTTTTTTCATCTGCTTAAAAGGGTTCATAAGTTTGTGTATGCATGTAAAAATTAATTAATTAATTGTTAATTAAAAAGGCCTGAAACTGTTTTGGTTTTAACAAAGACTTGTGGTTTTTCACATGTACAAGGACATTTAAGTAACAAAGCTGCTATTTCTTTCTCCACCTTGGATTCTAGATCATTAGTCAGAAAAATCGCCTGTCTGAAAGTCAGGAGAAAGCTGTAAATCTGAAGAAGGATTTGGCAGAGATGCAAGAATGGATGACCCAAGCTGAAGAAGAATATTTGGAGAAAGATTTTGAGTACAAGTCTCCTGAAGAGCTAGAGAATGCAGTAGAGGAAATGAAGGTCAGCAATGCCAGCTCATTGTAGAGGCCTGATTAAAGAGAAACAAAATTTTACATCTTTGGGGGTTGATGTTTTATGGAATTATATTTGTGGAAAGGAGCTCAGGTCATGACAAGATTAGTGGTATTTTTCATCTTTGCTTTGTGGAATTTTTGATTTTTAAAGCATAAACTAGAAAGCAGATGTTTTTTGGCCATGAGAGGTAGGGAGTTCATAATAAATAACAGCTTGCTCAGCTGTTGAGTCAGGCTTTTTATGTATAGCATATTAAACGTTAGGAATATGGAAAAATTTTGCAGGAGACAAAACTTGATAAAGGTGTAGTGTCGTCTTTAGTTTCTATCTTAATTAGTTGTTGTGAAAACATTCTTCTGCTTCTATCTCTTGGATCTCAGTTTCTTGTCCCTGAAATATTCTAACTCCACATTTAGAAAATCACTTTAAAACAAATGTAAAACAAGTTGTAAGTTGTTATCATGTGTTCATCATCTGTTGTAAACATATTTTTTTTAACAGCATGAGTTGGGAGTGATCCACAAGGATCAGTGAGTGATGTTGGTTCCTGCTTCTCTAGTTTTTGGTCTGATGGCAAAATAAATGGAGAGGAAGGAGATATTTTTGTCTCATTATAATATTTTCAGTTGAACAGATAATTTTCTTGGATATATGTACAGAGTAAACAATTCTCTACTTTTTAGTCTAAGAGTTCAGTCATATCTTCATAAATGTTTTAACTTGTGTGTACACTTTTAAATGAGTATCCACTATACTGTTACTTGATGGCCCATTAAAAAAAATTCTCCCTTACAAGTGCTTTGACAAAGCCATTTGAAGTTTTGAATGTCCTTTTTGAAGGGATTTTCTGAAGCAGTCCTTAACAAGCGCTTTAATATATTCATGTCCTTTGAAGCCATTTGAGATCACATAGTCTGACAGCTGGCTGAACACAAGCCAAGGAAAGAAAGCGCCTTCTTTTCACTGGCAAATCTATGAGACTTTTAGGACATTTACCTTTGTCAAATCCAGATTATATTATGTATATTATGCCAGTTATGTCAGTGAGCCTGTAAGCTTATTCTAACACTTACAATTCCCTTTCATTTGCAGTAACAATATTATCCTACTTTTAGGGAATACTTTTAGGACTGTGAAAGAGCACTCTGGATTTTGCTCATTTTTGCATATAGTTTTAAGTTTGCCAGTTCTGCTTTCATTTGAACAGAGTGGAACTCCTGCTGTCATTAGGAGGAATAGGTTTAAGATAAGGCTGGGTGGTTTTTGAAAATCCTGCCATAAAATATATTTCTAAAATATTCTATTCTTTGCTCTTCTTTTAACTGACTTTTTTTTTTAATTGCCTTACATTTAGGAGACATCTTAAAATATATGTACAAAAATTAAGCTAAATTCTACTATATAGTGCAATGCCTTATTTATCAGAGGTATTTCAACTTCATAAAACTGTTCTTGAAACCTGAAAAGAAAGATATGGAAAGTCTCTGTTTCTGGAGCCTTTTATTTTTCTCAGCAGGGAGACTCAAACTGGTCTGTCTGGTCTGTCTTCCATCTATCATCCTTCCTCAATTCTAGTGAAGGTAAAATTTGACAAGTGATAATACAGTTTCTCCAGGTCCATGTGTTGGGAGTTGTGCTATACTTACCCTCTATATGTGTTGCCAGGCTCTTCTGAGTGTAGTTAGATTGAAGGAATTCTTCTAGCTGTCCTTTTTGTGTGTTCCTCGAGTACACCCAACAGCTGTGACGGAGGTTCCAGCTTTATAGTTGCACATGTCCTGGGTAATTATCATCATCTTTCCTGGATAACTTTGGGAGATGGTTACTGAGCACTGAGACTCATAATTTCTGTAAATGCACCCTACCTTTTTCTTCCTGGTATACTTATTTTTAGCAAACACCTATTTTTTTTTCTTCTGGTTAATTTTTTTTTTTTGTATTGGCATGATAGTATAGAAATAGCACTGAGCTTAATTTTTTTTTTGTTTTGAGTCATGACGATTTTTAAATGAATAAACTATAAATGTTAACTATATCTGTATACTTAATAAAATGGGATCTTTCAACACTTACTAACATGACCTGAATTCTGTGCAAGTTAGTGCTGCATTTTTTTGTGTTGAGGCACAAGAAATACATTGGCAGCAAGACCTCCAATGTGAAACTGCTGATCTTTGATTTGAGTGGTGAGTAGCTGAGTGTAAGGCAGTTGAAGGTTGATAGTGTAATATGGTTTTTTTGACAGAGAGCGAAGGAGGATGTGTTGCAGAAGGAGGTGAGGGTGAAGATACTCAAAGACAACATCAAGATGTTGGCCACCAAAGTGCCGTCCAGTGGTCAGGACCTGGTGACTGAGTTGAATGTTGTGCTGGAGAACTACCAGCTACTGTGCAATCGGATCCGGGGGAAATGCCACACTTTGGAGGTAAGAATAGCTCTCTGCTTAGAAATATCTATTCAGTTCCTTTATTGACAGTCTGGATGAGGGTATCAAGTCTACCCTTAGTAAATTTGCAGATGACACCAAGTTGGGTGGAAGTATTGATCTGCTGGAGGGCAGGAAGGCTCTGCGGAGGAATCTGAATTTGGTGGGCTGAAGCCAAGGGTATGAGGTTCAACAAGACCAAGTGCCAGGTGCTCACAACAACCCCATGTAGTGCTGCAGGCTGGGGAAAGAGTGGCTGGAAGACTGGTCCAATGCTGATACACACCCATGGAATGTGAGCCAGCCCTGGTGGCTCTAAATGGCATCTTGGTGTGTGTAAGAAATGGTGTGGCCAGCAGGACTGGGGAAGTCCTGCTGGGGAAGTGAGTGTCCATCTGTTTGTACTTGATGGTGGTGGGGCCACACCTTGAGTGCATTGTCCAGTTCTGGGCCTCTCACTAAAAGGAGGACATTGGGGTGCTGAGAAGGGCAGGAAAAGCCAGTTGGGAGGTCTGAAGCACAAGTGCTGTGAGGAGCTCCTGAGGGAGCTGGGAGTGTTTGGCTTGGAGAAAAGGAGGCTGAAGGATGACCTTACAGCTCTCTACAACTGCTTGAAAGGCAAATGTAGCCAGGTGGGGTTTGGCCTCTTCTCTGAGGCCAGTGTCAGGTTTTGAGGAAGTGGCTTCAAGCTGCTCCAGAGGAGGTTTAGATGGGGCATTGGGAAGAATTTCTTCACAGAAAGAATGATTAAACATTGGAAGGGGCTCCTCAGGGAGGTGGTGGAGTCACTGTCCCTGGAGGTGTTTAAGGCAAGAGTGGATGTGGCACTTAGTGCCATGGTCTTGTTGAGAAGGTGGTGTTTAGTCACAAGTTGGAACTGAATGATCTCTCAGATCTTTTCCAACCTAGGTGATTCTATGATTCTGTAAAATGAAGGCAGGTGGCACAAGAGGGGAATGGAGAAGGATACTGAAAATGTCTGAATGCAGTAGCTTCAGCATAAATGCATTTTAGTCCTTTCCAAGATTACTTTCCCTTTGGAATCCATGAGACACCATCTAACTTTGTTTTTATAATTGTATTCAATGCTTCTGCAAATATGTAAACTTCTCTCATAGTTCTGTTACTGATCTGTGTGTCTTCCAAAATGGCAAAAAGAAACTTAGCAGAAATTAAAAGTTGAAATCCAATAATAATTAGAACACAAGATTACAGTCTGGGGAGAGTGTGTGTGTCCTGTCTTTCAAAGATGAGCAGATGCATTTTGTTACGTTCTTACATAGTTATATGAACCTTTATGTCAGTGATAGTTTTAACAGCAGTTTAGAGACTACTATATTCCTTTCTCTGTATCTCCCTGATAGAGCTGTGGTTTTTTTCTATCTAGAACATACTGTATTGTGACATGTTTTAAAATATTTTCTACTTGCCTCTTTTAGGTGATTTCTCACATATCTTTAAGTTGTTCATAGGGTATATGAGTATGCCTGGCATTCTAGGCTAATTTTTTCTTTTCATTTGCTCCTAGGAAGTGTGGTCCTGTTGGATTGAGCTGCTTCAGTATCTTGATTTAGAAACAGCTTGGCTAAACAATCTGGAAGAAAGAGTGCAAATGACAGGAAATCTGCCTGATAAATTGGATGCTGTAAATGATGCTCTTGAGGTATTATAATGATTCTATCAGATGAGTAATTTTTTAGATAGCTCTGTTTAAAAAAAATAAAATTCTGCACTTCAGTAGGGGACTGAAATGTGCTGAATATTCTTATTCTTCACATTAAATGAGCATATTACTCTGCATTGGAAATGGATATTTGTAAGATCCTCCACCAAAAGTGGACTTTTACTGTATGTGATAGTGCCATACTTGGTACTCTGATAAAATTGTATGCTTTCTCCTGGCCTGTGTAAAATGGTTAATTTCTTCCAGGGCTATAGTAGTATGAAATTATGTGAGTAGGCAAAAAGTGCAGTGAAGTTTGATTATCTAAAGTAAAATCATCTCTGTGCCATAATGAATTAAACCATAACTAATTTATGCTTTTAGAGTACACTCAAGACAGTTGAACTGTTAAACTTGTGTATACAACCAGATTTCCAGCTCTGAAAATACAGTAAAATTCAATGTCTTGACCTTTAAAACTTTTTCTAATTAGTCCCTGGAATCAGTCCTGCGTCACCCAGCTGATAATCGAACCCAGATTCGGGAACTCGGCCAGACGTTGATTGATGGAGGGATTCTCGATGACATCATCAGTGAAAAATTGGAAGCTTTCAATGCCCGCTATGAGGAGTTGAGTCACTTGGTAAGAACTTGGGGTTAGGGTTGAAGTAGACTGGATTTTTCAGCTCAAGTCTGAAATGATTCCTGTTATCTGAATTCAAAGATGACAGACTGCAATACAGGAAAAGAATAAATAGTGTCAGCATTGTCAGTTGTTTTCAACTTGTAAAAATGTCCGAAGAGCAAGATGCTTTTCTGTTTTTCATTACATGAGTCAAGTTTTGTTTTGCAAGCTTGCACTGCAGTGATGCCCTGGTATTTTTCAGATAATTTTGACAAAAAGGCAATTCTAAAATCAAGGAACAGCTCAATATTAACAATTTAGTATTGCCTTGCTACTGCCATAAATACTGGTCATTTTCTCAATAACTGTAAGAATCAGGAGTGTAAGTGACATTTTCACTCTCAGAAATAGCTAGGAAGAAGTCATGCTGAAACAAAGAACAAAAGGAAAGCATTCTTCTCATTAGTCATCTTATTAGGTTGTCCTCTTCCTCTTCTCCTACTCCAGTCTAGTCTTTTATAGATTTAATAAGTAGAGGAAGACTAGCTGTATTTCAGGTAGCACAGGTTTCTGATTTATGTTCTGTATCCTTGTAATACAGGCATGTTGTAGGATGCCAAATTGTAGGATGGGAGTTGTTTTCTGTCACTGATGAAAAAATGTAATCATAGAGGGAATTTCAGTTCATCCTCATTACAAGGAGCAACAGGAATGCAGTGCCCTCAGCTGGGGGCTATGAGCTGGCATTTAAGTTAGCATTGACTGTTTTTCCTGTTACAACAGTATTGCCGTATAAAAACCTGTTTGCCTTGGCAGCTGCAGCACTAGCACCCTGGGCTTTTGACAACTCCACATCTCTGTATGTATGTGCACATGCACTGTGATAGTGGGGAATTTGTGTTCCTGTGCAGGTAGTGACACTTCAGATGCTGGTAAAGGAAGAGGCAATAAGGGGAAAAAACTGAACTTCTGTTTTGACAATATAACCAAATGAGTTTGTTTTGAAAGGAAATGTGAATATCAACATATCAAACATTGATCTGCGGTCTATTGCATAGTTCCTGTTTCCCATTGAATAGCTAGTTTTTGAAACTGGTGTGGTTTTAACATAATACTTTCTTCCCAAAGTAGTAGGAGAGGTGTGATTTTGCTATCTCTTATGTATCTAGCAGTAGAACTTCCCTTCTGTTCCACTGTTTGTCACATACTGGTTCAGAAACCACAGCAAGCTTCAAAAGTTGCTGGTTTCTAGGATTTTTTTAGCCAGTCCTCCAAGTGTAGGATTTTGTTTTGGTCTCTCCTACCTTGTTTTGAGGAAGTCTATTATATTTATATAATATAATTTTTATTGAATTGCTGCTTTATCTTGTCTTACCCTTCTGTCCTGCTCAGGCGGTGAGCCGACAGATCACCTTGGAACAACAGCTTCAAACCATGCGAGAAACCGACCACATGCTGCAGGTCTTGCAGGAAAGTTTAGGAGATCTGGATAGACAGCTGACATCTTACCTGACTGATAGGATAGATGCCTTTCAGATGCCCCAGGAGGCACAGGTATTTCTGTATAGCTCTTCACTACGAAACTTTTGGAAATATTTGATGATAGTGCTCAGTCTAGACTTAGTAATAAATTTTAGTCCTGTGCTGATGCACTAGGTGTTGTTATTTTTTGTAATCTGGAGTGGTTTCTTTTTTTTAAGAAGCTTGTATTGAATAACAGCAGCTTTCAATTTAGCAAGCTGTCACCAAAGGCAGAATATTGATAATAAACCCGGTGGTGTTTAAGTTTTACAGAGTAAATTTACTTCTGGTGGATGGTAAGAAAGCTCCCTTCCTCTCTCTGCAAGCAATTTTGTAAAGTATTTTTTTCCTGTTTCTGTGATATGGCAGAGAATTCAAGCTGAGATTGCAGCTCATGAATCCACCTTAGAGGAGCTGAAGAAAAGTGCTCGCTCTTTCCCTCCTGCTTCTCCTGAATGCAGGTCTCCCCGTGGTGGAACTCAGCTGGATGCTTTGCAGGTAAAGACATGAGTCACCTGTACACACTGCTGTGTCAGCCTGTAAATTGTTTGGTGCAGTCAGCTGAACCTCAGAAGAAAATATTACGTGCTTTTATAAGGAAACAAACAGCCCTAGATGAATTGAACAAGGAAGCTTAGATTTCACAAGTGTCATGGGATAAATGCTGAAAGTCAGCAAGTCTCTATATATGAGAGAATGTGTATTTTCAAAGCATATGATAGAGAATTATCTCTCTTGCACCTCAGGTAGAGATTAGGAATAGGTGATGGCAACATATTTTTTGCCAAGCCAAAATTCCATATATATTGATTTGTGGTGCCATGATGGGTTGCAATCTGCGGTGTGAGATGTTTTAAAGGTTATTTTTTGAAGTACAAGTACTAATTTAAAACAATCTTTCAATGTAATATTCATTAAAACAGAGAAAGTTCCGTGAGGTATGTACAAAGTATCAGCTTTTCCAGAAACCAGCCAATTTTGAGCAGCGCATGTTAGATTGCAAGCGGGTGTTGGACGGTGTAAAAGCAGAACTTCATGTCTTGGATGTGAAGGATACTGACCCAGATGTAATCCAGGCTCACTTGGAGAAGTGCATGGTATGTATGCAATGTTCATGACTCATGCTTGGGGTGCTTCTTTTTTTGTGTAGTTCTTGTTGCTTAAACTCTCTCCTGAGGAAATTTTGGTTAAAGTCATCATGGAACATGGAAAGTGCTAACAGACCACTTGATAGCTAAAAACCTAATATTCTTTTAGGACATAAAGGTAGTGGGCTGTTGATCATAGATACAGTGGAACAGCTGAATTTTTATAAACTCCCTTGCCTGATTCATCCTTATGTTCTGGAGAAGCATCACAGTCATTAGTATTTGAACAAAACAAATACTGTGCATAAGACGAAGTACAAATCACAATGTTAGCCTTGGAGTAAACACTGTTAAATTATTGATCGTATTAATTTTTGAAAATAAAAACTAGAATAAAATGTAAAACATTAGGAGTTTGAATCTTCTTGTCAGATACTGCTATTAATTCATAAATCAGAGTTCAATTGCAATTTGAAGTTAAGGTCCTCAAAGGAAGCGGAGTCAGAAAACCTATGCTACAAGTTGATCATCAATATACATATTTGTGCTTTTAGAAACTCTATAAGACCCTCAGTGAGGTGAAATTGGAAGTTGAAACTGTCATCAAGACAGGAAGGCAAATTGTACAGAAACAGCAGACGGATAATCCCAAAGGGATGGATGAACAACTGACAGCACTGAAATTTCTTTACAATGACTTGGGGGCACAGGTAAGAAAAATAAATAAATGTATGAATATTTGTCTGCATGTCATTTCTCTTCCTTGTTATTAGATGGTGTTTTGAGTTTAATTCTAAAAGCTGATAGTATGTAGGCTAGTTGCTGCATCCAGGAGCAATCAGTAGAGAGATTAAAGATTACACATACCTCCCTGGAGGAGAGGTAGCTTTGAAGACTGGAATGTTCACAGGGTTTTGATTGACCTGGCAAAGCTGACCTACCTTTCATTAAAGTCCTTTAAGATAATTTATGTTCAGATTATCATGTGAGAAATGTGAATCAATCTGAGGTTTTTTGGGTGTCATGATGGTTTTGACCTGTAGTCCATCTAAATGGTTGTTCTCAGTGTGAAATAGAAAATGCAGGCAAACCTGTATTTCCCATTTACTACATTAAATATTGCATAATTTTCTTAATAGTTGAATTTACTTATCTAAGAGAAGTGTTTTAAAATGGTTAAACCCTTACTGGGCAGGTAGGACTTTCTACCTAAATTAAAATTGAATCCCAAATAAATTTATGTCTGTTCAGTGTTCCATGAATTAAGCTGGGGGTAAAGGGTCAGATTACAGTCTTGGGATATCTCAGAATGGGTCCTAGGAAATATTTTGCAGTTGTAAAGTTGAGAACATCCAGGAAGCTGTGAATTCTAGAAGGCACGTAGACAAGAGATTAGGAAAGGATAGAAAGGCAGAGTTACTTGCAGTATAATGTTATAATTTTTCTTTCTGAGCTGAGAACAGAGCACAATTTATTGAAATGTCAGTTGATTCTGACTATGGTGCTTGGAGTTCTTTTCAAGTCTGTGTTAAAATTTGACCAGACTAATTGTGTAACTGGTGTGAAGTACAAATTATTTTACTGCAGGAAACATCAAATTTCTTATTAATTTTACTGATATGTTTTTAAGAGCAGACTAGATTTTCAGTGGAATTTTTCTTTACAGCTTTCTACTAGCAGGCCTTACAAATTACTAGGAGGAATTGAATTTTACCTATGTGAGTGACTGACTGGATTCTATGCTCCTTTGAGTTTCAGCTAAAGGATCAAAATAAAGCAATAAACATCAGTTTGGTGATTGCTAGCTATAAATAAATTGGCATGCAGGTTTCTTTATCTCCTTTAGGTGTATCTCGGTTTAAAATTATTTGTATAGATTCTGTATTGTATAGTAAGATACAGATGCTTATAAACTTTCCTTTTAGGGACTTCCTTAAAGCAGAACAGTTTTAAGAAGCAAGGATTTTATACATTTAGGGGGATATTCTAGCTGGCTAGCAGTTTTGTGTTTGCTATCTTTTAAAATCGAATTTTATTTTCTTTCTTTTCTCTTAATTTTTTTGTAGGTGACAGAAGGAAAACAGGACCTCGAAAAAGCAACCCAGCTGGCACGCAAAATGAGGAAGGAGTCTGCTTCTCTGTCAGAGTGGCTGGCTACCACTGAAGCTGACCTCGTGCAGAAGTCCACTTCAGAGAGCTTGCTTTCTGATCTAGATTCAGAAATTGCCTGGGCCAAAGTAAGCATGCTTACTAAATATTTGTAGAAAAAAATTCTGATGTTACAGCAGTATTATGTAGAAGTGGCTGTGAATTCACATCCCTGTAACTTGTTCCTAAATTTCCCAAATACTGAAATTTTAGTAGAGTCAGTAATTCATGTTCAGTAGCTTACTGAATGTAATATATTCCATCTCAGGCATCTTGTGTCAACCTTAAATGGCCAGTGAAGTATTTAAGATATTACTACATATTTGGTATTAATAGGTTTTTGTTTAAGACTTACTGTATCTCTTACACATTTCACAAGTATAATAGTCTTAAAATTATCAGCAAATATATTTGTCAACTGGATCAGATATTTTACTAGTAGAGCAAACTGAAAGTGCATTGAATGAAAAGTGCATTCAATGAAAATTGAGTTTGTAACTTTTAATTGAAACCGCTT
This sequence comes from Toxostoma redivivum, assembly GCA_013397375.1. Lineage (NCBI taxonomy): Eukaryota > Metazoa > Chordata > Aves > Passeriformes > Mimidae > Toxostoma > Toxostoma redivivum. The sequence continues at coordinate 554,898 of VXBI01010438.1, forward strand.
TGTCTTCAAAATTGTGGCTGCAAAAATAAGAGGCTACTGTAATTCCTTATTTTCTTTCACCTATAAGTTGAAGCTTTTAATTGAAGCAGGCAAATGTATTAGTTACTTTCTTCAGAGTAATTATATTTTCTCACACTGTAGAAATTTGGATATTACTAGGAGTTAGCAACAAGTGTCAGTTGGTACAGTTCAGCGATACTGACCTTTCCAGTTTTTGTTTTCTGTCACCTTTTACTTGTGGAATGGTTCTGCGGTCTTAAAACTTGAAAGCTCACCAAATTGCAAACTCATCTAATATAACATGTTCTCACCTATTTCAATCAGGACTAGCAATTATTAGTGCTAGGGTTTTGCTGTGACAGCATCCCTAAGATTCCTCTCCAAACAAACTTTTGAATCCTTATTGGAACTATATTTACCATACATTTGTAAATGGTTCAAATAAAGGAAATAAAGGAAAAGATATTGAGGAATCCAGAGTGTCTCTTGAAATTTTGTACTGTACAGTGCAGAAAAGAACCTTTTAAAAATGGACTTGCAATGTAGTGTGATGCATTTGCTTTACCTACGTAACGAAAAGAAATGGTGACCTAATGATTACCTAAGACAACAACCCAAAAGGGTCCTGAAGTTGTTCAGGATATTTACATGGATTTTTCTCTCACTGTCTCTTTAAAAAATGAGCTCACTATCTACAGAGAGTGACTGTAAACAGAGGGCACTTACACTTGGTTTAACTCTTTCCACAAGTGAAGATCATCTACAATATATTTGTTTCCTGTGGAGGTAAAAATCTGTCTCCTTTGTGTTTGGGAGCAGTGCAGTGTTAATGGCTGAACTTGTTTCAGAATGTGCTGAGAGAGCTGGAGAGGAGGAAGGCTGATCTGAAAAGCATCACAGAAAGTTGCACTGCACTCCAGTCTTTGGTGGAAGGGAGTGAGACTGTCCTGGAGGAGAAGCTGTGTGTCCTTAATGCTGGCTGGAGTAGAGTTCGAACCTGGACCGAGGACTGGTGTGACACCTTGTTGGTAAGTTGCATGTATGACAAATATTGAGGGTAGCTCTCCTTCCACCCCTTTGGAGAAGTTAGAGTTTTCACTTGTCTCACTTACTGTAAAGTGAAGCTTTCATGATGCCTCTTGGACTTAAAAGAATGTGGAGTGGTTTACACTGTAGATGGAGAGGTAGGTCATGAGGTGGTATACAATGAGGAAGACAGAAAACTGGGCTGTTGTATGTGCTGCTCTTTGTTCAGCCTGAATATTCAGCCTCTGTGCCAGCTCGAACATGAATAGAGTGGGTTTGTGTTGATAGATTTTCTTGAGACCCAGATGATGGCTATTTAATGGACAATGGATAACTTCATAGTGGTGTTCAGCAAAGCACTTGTGACTCTGTCAGACTATTGCTCTTTTGGACAGACCATAACTGCAAGTGTTTGAGTGGCAGCAGCATCTGTTTGGCTGATTAAATGAAAGCCCAAGCATATTATGCACCTAAAGCTGCTAATTGAGCGAAATGGACATGAAACAGTCTACCACTGATACTAGTATTAGACCGATGCTTTTATATAAATAAGGTATTTTGGTGTTGTTTAGCTAGTTATGACAATCAACCCAAATCAGGGACTTCTGAAGGTGGAAGTTGTGGAAACTTTAGTGTATACGTGGATGGTGAGCCCTGTACCTCCTCTCCAATGCCTGCTGCAGGTGATAGTGTTGGTTTTGTAATCCAGTTCTGTGTTAGGAGTAGTCAGGTAGTTTACCTTTATGTGTAAATGCTATAAGGATGATCCATTACTAAATACTTCTAGATTATGTTCATATCTGGTGATAAGTATTGTCTATGCTCTCTATATCCATGTCAAGAAACTTATAGCTCCATGTAGAAAAAGAACAATTTGACCTGACAAAGCATTATCATAAGCCTTCTCTCGTTTCTCTCTTCCCTTTGTTTTGTTATTCTAAAAGAGAAATCTTGTCTACCTTTTTGTTTTGGTGAAAGGCTTAAACAGATTGTTACTTCTCTGAATCTGATACACAAAATAACGTGATATCTGTCTGCAGCACCTAATCTTGCAATTTCTCACTGCATGTGAAAGCAGATCTAAGGAACATTTCTACCATTTTCCTACTTTTCTTAAGAGGGAGAAAAAATTTAATCTAACCTGTAAAATATCAAAACCTGATTGCTGTAATTTGTAAATTTGGCATAATTCCTTTCCAATAAAAAAATTGAACAACCACACACAGTGCATACTGTTGCGCCTACTAGTGCTGATAGAAAAAATTGTGGAGTTTCTGGTTGATTGAGATATTATGATCTGGGTGTAATGTTGTAATACATTGTCTGTCTATAATTGTACAAACTACCTCAGCTACTTCTATTTCCCTTTCTATGAATTAGACATTATATTGACAAAGGGTCTAGAATGAAAATTGAATTTTTAAAAATACTATTGAAGATGAAAGATACCACTTAATTTTCAGTCTTTCATTCCAAAATGTGTCCATAACATTCTGTTATTGATCTCCTTTTTAGTCATAAGATTTTGGCATGCTTGATTTATTTGATGCTTTTTTGAGTTTGTGGGTTTTTTTGATGTGTAGGTTTTTTGGGTTTTGGTTTGGTTTTTTTTTGTTGTTGTTGTTTGGGTTTTTTTTGGGGGGGGGATTTTTTTTTTTGTTTTATTTTTAGAAGTTTCTCATAGTCATACATTTTTTTTCATCTTTTTCCAGAATCATCAGGGCCAGCTGGAAATTTTTGACGAAAATGTTGCCCACATAAGTACTTGGTTGTATCAGGCTGAAGCCTTACTGGATGAAATTGAGAAAAAGCCAGCTAGCCAAAAGGAGGAAACTGTGAAGGTAGGAAATGTTGTGTCATCTGCCAAAATGTTACCAGTCAACTTGTGGATTCTGAATTATGTCAAATTTGGTTTATTTTTAGATGTCTCTTTCCTTGCTTAGGAGATAACCATTTTCATTTTCTATCACTTCTTAGCGTTTAACATCTGAGTTAGATGATGTCAGTCTCCGAGTGGATAATGTACGTGACCAGGCTGTCATCTTAATGAATGGTCGGGGCGTGTCGTGCCGGGAACTTGTTGAACCCAAACTGGCAGAACTCAACCGTAATTTTGAGAAGGTCTCTCAGCACATCAAAAGTGCCAAGGTGAGGATAAACGAGCCCCAGAAATTGCCAGGGAGGTCTGTGCCAAGAAGATGACAGCTGGCTTCAGTGGATAGATCTTTGTTTATTAGAACAGTACTTCTCTGCTTTTGAGTTCTCTTTTAAGTGTAGGTGTTCATATGTGAAGAATAGACTGACTTTTAGACCAGCTCCTTTTTTTTACCCGAGTAGCACATGATGACTTGTGTGTCATGGGAGAATTTATAAACAGCTGTTCAGAGAATTGTATATATTGCAATGCATATTTGTGAGCTACAAAACAATACCATAAGCTAATGGGACGGGAGATTTTTCATGTTTTTTGAGAACAAAATATTCAGATTGAAGTTTGAAGGTAGAAACTTAGTAATAACTACCAAGTGCATTCAAGCTATCTCTCAGATCAAACAACTCTTACAGTTTTGATTTATACTGCAATCTAATGGTCCTGCAAACTGATAGACCTGTTCATGGGGGATTGTATTTAGCTAAGACTAAATTTTCAGCTTGACCAAGGTTTTATTTTACTTTGCAGATGCTTGTTGGACAAGAACGACTTCCTGTCATGTCAGAGCCCTGTGAAGCTAGAGTGGCTTTTCTAGACCTGGACAAGTTTGAGAATGACATACAGAATATGTTAAAAGCTGTGGAAAAGCATCTGGAGTTGAGTGGAGAAGATGAAAAGGTTTGTGAGCAATGGAACAAGTGAATAATTGAATAAATTACTTTCTATGTTGTCCCCATATTGTGTTGCTCCAGACTTTGAGGGGGAATTCTAAGAAAATGTTAAGGGTAGAAAAAGAAGGGAACTACGAGCTTGTTGGATACTCTGCACAATTTTCCAGTACTTTTCCCATAGCTGTTGTCTCTTGGCTGTTGTGCTGAGTGTAAATAATCATACTTGAGTTGGTATTTTCATCACGATTTTATAGAATACAGGTAGTAAACTCTGACTTTTGTTATTCTATCTTCTATCTCCTACTCAAAGTAGCTCTTTGTAAGGTATCCTTCCTTTATTTGAATGATGTTTGAATGGGGTTCAAATTTAAACTGGTACGATAAAATGAATCACAGTGCATAGGCCAGGTCAGAGGATGCTTGAGAAGTAAGGTGCAAGTAAGAGTCTTGTAACATGGCTCTATGTTGGAAGTCCAAATAAAAGCTTTGAACAAAATTTACCTTCTTGATTCTTATCTAGACTCTGCTATTCACCCATATAAAACTGCCATAGTTTTTGTTTGCATCTTGTCCACTACAGCCTTGTTGCCTACAAAATCAGATAAATTCCTGTCAGGCCACTCTATCTGCCACTCTATCTGCCTTCCTTTTAAGCAGCTCAAATACTACAAACTGAGCTGTAAAGCTGGATATAAGTCTATGGAAAATGCTGTGTATATTACAGAATACAAATTTTAAAAGAGTTCTGTAGGAGGGCCTATTGTTATAGAACATAGCCTTCCTTTTATACTGCTTTTATATTTATTGAATTTTTGTTTTTGTGCTGTTCTGCTCTAAGCTTGCTTATCAAGGTATGTCTAGAAGAGAAATGGAGCTAAAGTCATAATACCCTATTGATGTGACTGCATTGTGCTGGCTCATTAAATTTCTTTCAGTACATCTCTTTATAAAGTTTATGGAATGAGCAAGTTAGATTTTATAATTTGGTAGTTGGAGAGGAGAATTTGCTTGAATTTGTTTGGCTCCCATTTGAATAATAAAAGTTTGGTACAATTTCTGTTTATATCTGAGCAGCTAATGTTTCTAAAATTAATTTCTGTAGATAATAGAGATTTGTGTAATTTTAGCTGGATCAAGAAAGAGCTCAGATTGAAGAAGTTTTACAGAGAGGAGGGCAGTTGCTCCAACAGCCTATGGAGGACCATAGGAGGGAGAAGATCCGCCTACAGTTGTTGCTTCTGCAGAAAAAGTACAGCAGTGTGCAGGTACATTTATGATAATTACTGCAACTCATTTATCAACTTTCCCTTTTGTGTCCCACTTACAACCTACAATCTGTATTTTATAACTTGACTCTTTCAGCGTACGTGATTCTCTGGGAGAGAGTTAAATGAATGTGCACCCTATCTGAGTCTCTGAATCTTTGCAATTCCAAAATACGAATTTTCCCATATCTAGGTTTTGGGGGAGTGGTTTTGACTTTTAAAGGTCATTTTCACAGCTTCACAGAGGGCCACCCTATGTATTTTTCCCAGATAGGTGCATTGAGTTGGACACTTGCTTCACCTGTCTTTGCTGGCCCTTAAACAGAGGTTTATTTCCACCACCAGGCTGTGTGAAGAGTGACTAAATACGCACATGCATACACAAACATAGCAACCTCTCAGCATAAGCCCTTTCTGTGATCCAGCCTGCTCCCAAATTCCTCTTCCTCCCTATAGAGGGTATAGCAGTGACTGCAGACTGTAATGCTTGCATATACATGCTGTGTTAAAAGTGGTTCTGTCTGTAACAAAGATGCTCCTATTTGTGTCATGCTAGAGTTGGCAAGGTGTAGTTCAAAGGTGCAGGGCAAGACCCTCAGGCCGGCTTTGATTACATATCTATGCACATAAAGATAATTATTACAGTTAAAAAAAGAATTACTACTATTACAAAAATAAATTAGTACTATTGCATATTTTGGAATTTCTTCCTTCAGATGAATCCCTCAAGTATTTTTGTTTTTCTAATAAGTAAGACCTATTCTGTTTACTACTTCCCTCTTTTTACACCATATTTTCCTAATACACTGGATTGTAGGAGTGCAGGTCACTTCAAAGGAGGCAGGTGGTGGAACTCTCTCCAGTGTTTTCTCAGTATAAGAAGGAGCATGATAGTCTAATGAAGTGGCTGAATGAGGCTGAGGACCGTCTGTCAGGGCTGCAAGGTGTGGAGGATGAACAAAAACAGCAGGTAAATGAGGCTTCTGTTTCTTAGAGCAAACAGTAAATGATGTGTATGAGCTTTAGAGATTCATACATTAGAGTTTAATCTAGTGTAGTGATCTTCTTTGGACACCTCTGTGGAAACAAGTGTGTCAAAAATGACAGCATTCATTTTTTGTTAGGAGATTATCAGCATATGCTAGTTTGGGATTTCTACATAATCACCATAGGTCCAAAAGATCTCATCCTTCAGGCCCAAATCTTAGACCATGATCTGGGCAGTGGGCCTGATTCAGGACAGTTTGTCTTGCCAGTCTTGATCCACGAGGATTACACTTAACCCTTTTTTTAAAACTCTTAACTCAAACAGCCCGATTTAAAATCAGGTTGGTGCAGGTATGATAAAAGCCTTGTCTGAGGCTTAAATCCTGTGCCTCTACATCCTGTGGTCAGGGTATTGTACTTATTCTGCTGTCTTTTCCTGCCTCAAGTGCTTAGAGAGGGATAACTGTCCTCATGTAATGGATATTACTGTACACAATGAATATTAATAAAACAGACAAAGGTTGAAGTATTTCTGATAATGTATGTGTGGGTCTTGACAAACAATTTTGCAACTGGTATGATGTCAGGATCTGGTAAAATTTACTGCCCAGAAAGTTGCATTCCTTAATTGTTGAGGATACAGGTATTTTTTGATTGCTTTTGTTGTGGCTTTGTAGGTATCTTTTTTTTTTTTTTTTTTCTCCCCTCCATCCTTAAAAACACTGTGTTTTTGTGATAATTGCATTCATAGTTTAGGCAAAAACAGCGAAGAACCTTGTGAAGTAATTTCTTGAACAAGTTTGAGGGCTAGGTAATCTGTCAAGGACTTGTCAATTTCTGCATATAGAGCTTCGTAATTAACACCTATCAGTCTTTTTGACTACTCTGTAACTTTTTACCCCAGACCCAAGAAACTTGGAGGCAGGGATAACATGCTCTGGCTCCCTGTGAAACTCACCACAAATCATAATGTTGTGCTCTTTGTTCACAGCTAGTGCTGTGTGGCTTCAGCAGCCAGTGGTAGATGGTCTTCTGCCCTTTGTCACGCAGGCCATTGAGTATCAACTTTTAGATCTGCTGCTCTTAAGAAAGATTGTTTCACATTATGAGGCTCCCATGCAGAGTTTGTCAGCAAAGAGGGCTCAGGGTCTGTAGTGCAGTCTTGACACCTGACTGCTCTGCTGGGTTTCCAGCAGTCTCTTCTGGTGACATAAGCCCCTTGGGACCTGACTGATGCCATGGAATTTTTTGGAAGGGAATGGGGATCCTTGTGTATTTAAAGTAAAACAGCATTATTCAATTTTTTTGTTTGACCATCAGATGCTTTGAATGAATAAATTACTAGAAAAAAATGGAAAAACAGTGCACCTGCATGGCTCTTTGCTAATGGGGGCAGCCCAGTCATGCCACAGATGGGTCCTCCTTGTCACTGTTGTCTCATTGCAGCTTGACTGATCTTCTCTAAGGGAGATACTGTGTTTCCTGTAAAGCCCTTTTCTTAAAGAGATATACTGCAGTTAATCCCTGCTACTGCTAGATCCATTCCTGGATAAGTGTATCTGGTTGCAGGATGCAGAATGTCATGTTTCTATGGATTACTGTATCAATTACAGTAGATTGCGGATGGAGAAACATTATCCTTGCTCAGGTGAGCTAGACTGTCAGAAAGGGACCACAGCAGTTTTCATTACTGGTATGAAACTTGGAAATTCAAACTACTGCTTTTGCTTTGTGTGCCTATGCCTCTGGATTTCTGATATTTGAGTGCTAAGGCAGTTGTCTCAAGTGACCTTGTTTTATTTTATAACTTGTTCTTTTCACTGGCTCTAGTAATCAATCTTGAACACTGAAAATGGTGTGAGACTATAACGTTGCTAAAGGGAGAAATAGTCTTCCCAAATATCGTAATCATTTTAGATCATCACTGTTGCTCCAGAATTTTCTAGGAGCCACCAGACTTGAAAATTGCAGTGCTTGTTGGTCACGGCAGCTTAGGACTGAGAAGCACTAAATTAATTCTTGACCAGCTGGTGTGCCAGTGGCTTGAGTCCTCACCTTGACCTTCCTTCCTTTCCTTGATGTAAGGAAGCTGTAGTGAGCAGAGAACCTGCTGTTTGAAGTGAACAAAACGGGGAGGGAAAGGAAGATTTCAGCTGCTGAGCTGGGGAGTAGACTTCAATTGAGCTTTTATGTAATATATTATTTATGCTTTTGTAAGCAAGTGTGGAGGAGAGGATTTATTTATGGTGCTTTTGAAGGTCATATCTATATATTGATTTGCTGGAAGTAGCTGGATCATAAATATTCCTCATCCATTTATGCTTCTAGGGATTATGGAGTTAAAATATCTCTGAAATATTGGTAACCCTTCTGCATAGTTGGTACTTCTGAGTAAGTCTTGTTTTGCCACAGATCCATTAGCAAGAAAAGTCTGCACTGAAAGTTTACATCTCATAGAGGTCCTTCTTTTCTAACAGTGCTTTAGTATTTATTTAAATTGGATTATTCTGCCTTTGTTCAAAGTGAGGGAAAGGAAGAAATGAAGCCTTAAATTGCAGAAGTAATTAGTTGCCTGAATTCCTGAGAGATTTTTCCAGGTTTTAGGAAGTTGTTTTGAAGTGAAAATGGTAATTTTGCAGATGGTAAGTGAATATGCAGTTGTAGGCACAGTGCATTTTTTTCTATAAACTGAAGCAGACATCATCTTGAAGGCTCTTGAAGTATTATTCCTGTAATAAAGAAAACTTACTTGTTTTTCTAGTATGCTTTTAATAGGAAGGGTTCTGGTTTACTTAAAATATGGACAATGTTTGCTGATTGCATTAATTAAATGGACATGAGCTTTGGGAAACCATTTTTTAGAAAGCTGGCTCTGAAATATCTTGAGATTTAAAAACTGGCTTATATAGTTAAACACCCAAGGAGGTGAATGATTTAATTTTATGTCAATGTCTAGGGCAGAATTTTCCAAAATCTACTTGGAAGCAAGTCAAAAGATTTTCTTGAGTTGAATCATTGGTAGATTTTGTTTCAAAATATATTTAAGTGTAAAAGGGGAGAAGGGAAAAAAATCTGAATTCTGAATTGAAGGTTAAACTGTATGCTTAGTAGGAAATAAATTTTTATTTGACCTCCAAATTAAAAGCATTTTTAGCATTCTTATTGAGTGGCCTCATTCACAGAATGTTCAGTAATAACTGAATATTATCTTTTTTCCCCCAATCCTTTGTTTTTGCTAGTATTTAAAGAGAGAGCAAATTTATTAAGCATGTTCTCTCAACACTGAAATTAAAGTAGAAAAGGACTATTAAGTCATCTAGTCAGATTTCCTCTTAAATAACCTTAGACTTTTTATTTGTGTATGTGTAAGAAAAATTCTGGGAGGACTGAAGCACTGCTCCTATAAAGACAGACTGAGGGGTCTTTTAACCTGGAGAAGAGAAGGTTCTGGGTAGATTCTTATAGCAGCTTCCCAGTAACTACAGGAAAGCTGGAGGGGACTACTTAAAAAGTCATGGAAGAATATAGCAAGGGGAGTAGCTTTAATCTGTAAGAGGGTAGGTTTACATTAGACATTAGGAAGGAATTCTTCACTCTGAGGGTGGTGAGGCATTGGAACAGGTTGCCCAGAGAAGCTATGGATTCTGTGTCTCTGGAACCTGATCCAGCCTGGTGTTTGAATCCTTGTGCAACCTGATGTAGTGGGAGTTGTCCCTGCCTATGGCAGGGGTTTGGAATGAGATGATATTTAAGGTCCCTTTGCAATCTAAACCATTCTGATTCTGTGAAAAGAGCTTGCTTACCTGAGGATTTTTTTCCTTACTTAAAAAAAACCAAAACAAATCAGAGCCAAGCAACCAAAATCAACTTCTGTGATATTTAGGTATTTGTCAGGTAATTGTGAGAAAGCTACCTAAACCTTCTCTAGTTTTTAGCATATTGTGCTGCATTTTAGAAGCTTCCAGTGTGCAATGCAAGGTAGAGAACAGCTGAACAATTAAATCTCTGCTGTACTAAAACACTAATGTGTTTATAGCACTTACATATGTTCACCTTTAAGAATGAGGGTTGTGAGAGGAAGGAAGCATTATCTCAGTGATGGGAGGCAGCTGGAGGAGGTTATCAAGGAGGTGTACTCTGGAGCAGCATCAGGAGGATTTCACTGCTTAGCAGAAGAGAGTAATCTGGCCTAGGATGGTGTTACTGGAAAAGCAGAGTTTCAGAACATATCAATGCACAAGTACAAAACAAGTTTGCTGCGTGCCAACACATGCTGTTCTAAATCTTGTGCAAGTTTTTTCTAATGAGAGACAAAGCAGCATGTGGGAAATAGAAACATAGTAAAGCCCAGTGACCTATTCATGTGGGTGAAGTCTTGAAGTCTTGTCACCAGTGTGAGAATGGGACATTTGGAATGATTGGGAGTTAGACAAAACACCTTGTGAAGATGTTGCACATAGCTGTGCTGTAGAAGACATCGTGGTATTTGTTCTTACCTTGACTTGTTTCATATTGTTAGGGAAAACATACTTTGAATTTCACAGACTCTGATTTCTTAGGAATTAGAGCCCTCTCCTTCCACAGGAAATTGTACCACTCTCTAAGCCTTGGGCTTTTGCTCCAAATTCATTGATGGAAGCTGATAAAGGATATGCAGAGCATCCAGAAAATGCATTTGGGGAGCATCAGGGACCAAGATGCTGGATTTGTAACTAAAGCATATGGAGTAAGCCTTGTTTTTAACTGTGGTTCTTGCTTGCTGTACTGAATAGTTTGTGATTCTTTTCTCTAATTCTTGTTTTTAGTAGACTTCCACTGCTATGCCCTTGCATCCTGTTTCTTTGGTGCGCAATGAATGACTGAGACAAAATCTTACTAAGTGGCAAAGGTCTTGTGGAAGCAAAGCTGTGTCACCAGTTTCAGAACAGGATGACTGTCTACTAACAAAACAAAAAAAAACCCAACACAAAACAAAGAAAATCGTTAGGAACATTTAGTGCATGCAAAGTCCTGAATGGTGAATATGTGAACATATCTTTTCTGCTGCAGTCCTTGCTTCATTTGCACTATATGTGTTGGTTATGTTAGGTTCCACTTAATCTGTGTGACATGTTTAAAATTCTCGGAAACATGTGAAGGAGGATAGACAGGTGTTTGCAAGCCACTTGGTTAGTGGGGCTTTAATATTTTATTGGTCATCAGCTGTGCTAGAGATTTTCCTGTGTGCACCCAGTCCAGACAAATTTCAAAGTAAAATTCACTGGCTGAAATTGCTATCAGCATACATTTATTTTTCACTCTTAAGGGTGTTCTTAGCTGTTAGTAAATCCCACAGTGCTGTGCCTCTGTCTTGCTTGACTCGTTCACTGAGTACAACATGGTGGTTTAAAATCGCTTGAGTTCTTCAATATTTGCAAGTGGGCTTTCTTCTTATTTGATGATTTTAAAGAATCCTGTTTGACAAGAAACATTTTCTGCTAAAAACTGTTGTCAGTCTGCTTTACCTGCCTGCTAATTTTTTGCCAGGCGTGGGAAAGAGATAGCTTCCTGTAGCAGTATTCCCAGTGTTTCAGATTCAGCCCCCCATTTGTGAACCAAGAAAAAGCTGCATTAAATTACTGTTCTTACGTTTTTATCTGCTAACATGGTACTTGGCCAGATAGCCTAGTCTTGCATCCAGAGCAGAAAACAATTGCCAAACTCTGGAGGAGTTACTGTCTTTTATTGCTGCAAAATATTGGAGTACTGGTGGAGCCCTAATTTATTTTTTAAAAATGGCTAGAAAATGTGGGTGGGGATGCTTATTGAAAAGAATATGGGTGGGAAATAAGTGTGTTTCAGTAAATTGGTATCTTGGTGATGAAGGAAGCAGAGTGGATTGTAACAGTAAATACAATCAATCAAGAAGTGATATTTCTGGAAACGATAAGGAGCAAGTTAAGGGAAACAGTGATACCCATCCCATTGCTTGGAGTTCTAATCAAGAGTAATACAGAGTCATTTTGAGGCATGATATCTACTGTCTTCTAACTTTTAAAATAAATAAACTGTTCTGTGCAGGACTTGCAGCTTTCTCAATTTATGTAGTCTTGCTAGAAAAGGCCTTTATTTTTTCTTCTAATATATACAATTAATTATTCTGAATATAGTTTATTCATTTAGGATTTCATAAAATTGATTGTTGTTTGAAATATAGAATGAAGTTTCATGTTTTTAGGCAATCCCTGTCCAGCAGAGGTTAAAAGGCCAATTTGCTACAGGAGTTAGGACCTTGCCTTTCTCAGCGGAGTATTTGGTTGAAATCAACAAAGTTTTGCTGGCCATGGCTGATGTTGAACTGCTGCTGAATGCACCAGAGCTGAATACTGGCATCTATGAGGATTTTTCAGCTCAGGAAGATGCACTGAAGGTACTGCATGCCTAAGCATTATATTCAGAGTGGAGAAGGGAAACAGCTGAAGAAAAGCCACCACCTTTACAACTATATTGCTATATTTATGGTTTTGCTTGATATATACAGGATCAATATGCACTGAAAACTAAAAAATGACAGTTCTATTGGCTAATTTTTTTCTATGCATAATCTGGATACAAAATGTAGCAGCATGAAAACTGGGTGAAAGGTTGAGGGAGCAAGGTTTAATTTGTTGTTGACACTTGTTTTCATCAGTTTATGTAACACTTAGAGAAATGCTAAAGCCAATCTCCTTACTTTCCTGCTTGATAGCCTTAATACAGCTGCTGTTCTTAGGTAATGTGAAAACAATTGCTCAAATAGGAGCAGGAGAAAGAATGATTCTTGACTTTTTATGAAGCTATGTATAAAGCCACAAGATGATGGTACCTGTTCTGATGAGCAAAACAGCAAAATTCAGTTTTAAGCTGCCCCGTATTGTCAGCCAGTGGAGTCACCTGTGTGATTAATAGTGAGGAAGTAGTTAAGGACCTGGCTTTTTTCAAAAGGAGATGAAGAGATTTTGCTTGAAAATACTAAATTCTGCTGTCAAATATGAGCTGAGTATGGAGAAGTCCAAGTCCTAGTTAATTCTTAGCATACAAAAGAGTGTGAAACAGATTCCCTCAGAAAACATTCATTGGAGTTGGGAATTACAGATGACATGGTGCAGTGTAGGCATACCTCTCTGGATTGGGAATCATAGCAGGGTCCATGTGTCATATCTGAAGTGTAGTCAGGCTTTACCTCTCACCAAAAGATAGACTGGCTGTTTCTGCAGCTGATATATAGGTCCTTTAAAAGCTTTCCGGAATTCCAGTCCACTTTTCTGACATGCTTTTCTTTCTGCTGTTTACATGCTTTCATTTCTCATGTTTCTGGGTTTTTAAATGTATTTTATAAAAGCAAATATGAGAATGATCCCAGCCTTTGTTTTGTTGGTGAAATTCTCTTATTCCTGCTTACTCTGTTTCTGTGCTGCCTTGAGTGCAGTGAGGAGTGTTTGTTAAGATAGGTTTAAAATTTGGTACATTCATTTTGGTGCAAGTGTTCCATCTGGTTTTGAAGTTTTGGTATATTCTAAGGATGTTTTCAGAAAGAGCAAATAGCAGAGCATAGAATTTTTAGAAGCATTACTGTTTTAAATTCAAAAAGATAAGTAAATTCCACTGTCTCCGTGGACTGTTTGTCTTCTGAATACCAAGGCAGTCTTACAATAGTATCTGGTTTAAAGGAATTTTCACATCATAGTTCAATGGTATTTGAAATTGATTACTTTAACTTTGTCATTTAAATCTAAAACCTTTATGCAGCCTTATGCTTTTGCAGTCTGTGCATATCGGAGGTTACATGAAGCATGATGAAGTTGCATTTTGTGGCCCATTTTTTTACATGGGGGAAGATATTACCAGTGTCATCATGGCATGGGCAGATTTGTTTAATAATGAAGACACTGTTGTTTTGAGAAGTATGGTGTGTCCCTTCACCTTAGGAACAAATTGGATACATATGAAATATTTAATTTTTTTCATAAGAACCTGAAAAGGACACATGCTTAAAGGGTGTGATGAACTATTCAGTTAAGTTGCTAAAACTGATTTAAACTAAACTGCTGATACTGGTGGTCATGGCCTTATTGTAGATGCAGAGTTTTGGAAAATTATTTTGAAAATATTATTTTTTGTATTTTTCTTTTATTTCCTGCTGATATTGACTTTACTAATGGCTTGTGACATTACTGTGCTTGCAGAACATAAAAGATATTTTGGATAAACTTGGGGATCAAGTTGCAGTAATACATGAAAAGCAGCCTGATGTTATATTGGAAGCATCTGGACCTGAGGCAATACAAATAGGAGATGCACTAACACAGCTGAATGCAGAATGGGACAGAATTAATAGAATGTACAATGATCGTAAGTGGTAAGTCAAGCATGACTGGTCTCTGTGGTCATGTGGTAAATACTTCATGTACATGTTTATATAAGTATTTTTCAAATGTACCTTAATGATGAAGATGATTTTGGAGTTATCAGCTTTAATATATTGTTATTACAAAATAATTTCCAGAATTATTGAATGTTGAAATCATTAACATGGAAAGTGAAATTTGACTGCTTTTATGAAGCTCATTGTTTCTACTTTATGAAATAGAAGGTTTTATTTATAGAACATAAAATTTTGGTTTTATAAAGGTTTCACAAAGCAAAGTTCTAGAAGAATAATGTTGAGTAGGACATCTTTTAGCGAAGAATTCAAGGCTGATTTTTTGAGTTTTGAAGGAGGAATGCAGTTTGAAAGAATGGGGTCTTTAAAATACAGCACCTATGTCAATAGTTTGTCAATAATATTTATTGTAAGTACTTGAAGGTGAGAGATGACCTGAATTAGAAATTAGAAAATTTTGTTGTTAGAAGAACAAGAGAATACTAAAATAAGTGCTTAAGAAATATGTGTTTCTAATTTCCTTGCCACAAATAGGTGTAATTTCACTTGTGGCAAAAAGTTTGATTTCACCCCACCTCTTACAGAAGAGATATTAAACTTTTTACCTTATCTGAATCAGTTTTAAATCTTTAAAAACAAACTCAATACCACTTAGTCAATCTTGGAAAAGTGTATTAGATAAGTATTTTAAGCTGGAATTTGTGAAAGTGTCAAAGTATGTGTTCAGAAAGTTACCACTGAGCTGAAGGTGCTCACACTGCAAGCAGCAGTGGACCCTGAGATTGCTACTATGCAAAAAAACCCTTAATGACTGAAAATTATTCTATGACATTTAAAATTAAGTGCAAAGGCTTATACTGTGGTTAATTTGTTTTTTATGATATTTCCTTTTTAATGATGAGGTAAAGTAATGGATGATGCAGAATTTTTGTAGAGACTAAAGTATGCCTTACCATGTTTACTTGTTTGTAGCACCAGAAATCTGATATCAAACACATGTGGTAGTGTATTTTGAAGAGATGTTTTTAGGAAGAGTGTATTACATAAGCAGATGTTTCCAACTCTTTCTCACAGCACTGGTATATGTATAGGGATATAAAAATCGTAGATGGTATAATCTAAATAGAGTTTTCCCGAAATTCTAGGCTCCTGAATCAGTGAAGGAGCAAGATTTCTAATAACTTGGCAGGCAATGTTGTTTCACTATGGATTCTTTAATTAGGAAAAAGTGATGGCAGCTGTGTACAACTTTCTGTGCTCTTGCTGGGTGCTTGTAGTCACCTGCTGAATTTGGAGACAACTGCTCCAGAATCTGGTGCCCATCTATATTTACATGCCCGTAGCTATTTTATTGTCCTCATAGATACTGTATGCACTAAGCTTTAGTTAAGCCTTTTTTTCCACTTGTAACTTACTTGAAAAGCTTTAACTAATGTTAACAAAATTTTGTAAGTATGAATGCAGTTTAATTTACTACTCAAATTTGCTTTGACTAAGTAGCCAATGCTAACTAGGAACCCAGGCTTCTTATTGAAAAAGGTAAGTGTATCAAAGAGTAAATTCAATGTTTATGAACAACTGGAAAAATGAAACAGTTTGCCTCTTCAGTGACTTTGCTGATACACATTAATCTTGAACTTCATAAAGTTTGTAAAGCTTTGCATATTAGTAAGAATAATATTGGGCTTCATTTTCATACAAGGATGGACTACTGGACTACTAATTTAGATAAATGTTATATTGTGCTTTGAATATATAAAATGCTGCAATTTTAATAGAAGCATGCTCTTTGATCAATGGAGACATTATTAATTGCAATATTAAAATGGCATTAGTATTTTTATACCCATTCTGTTACAAAGAAGAATTCTTAGCCAAGTTTAATTTTGCTTTTCCTCGTGTTACACTAAGTATAAGCTGGACTACTATGTCCTTAATCATCTTTGGCTTTTTTCTATTTCTGGAGTGGGTGGAGATTAAGACAAAATGAGAAACATCTGAAGCCTCTAGCAGAAGACTGACTTAGTTTTCAGGGATGGTAAAGATTTTGTGATTGAATGCCAGCTACGTAGTTAAACCTTTGGTAAATGCTCTGATAAAGCCAAGCACAAGTTGACTTAAACTTTACTTAGCAAAGCTTCTAAGTAGTCAACGAAATCCAGCTGACTACAGTTGAAGTTGAACATGTATAAAATGTGTGTTTTGTATGGACTTAATGCTTTGAACTGTTTGTAACAGTGCTGGTTTGCTAGGTCTGCTCCTTTTGCTGTGGGTTTTCTTCCAGTGCTAAAAGTGTTAATGACTTGGGAATGAGATGTAGCTTGGAAACAGTGGATTCCTGCGGATGAGGCAAATGATAGCCAAGTTTTGGTGCAATAGCCACAGGAATTTAATACTTTTAGCTTTCAGATGAGGCAGTTTGTAGGTAAACAGCAGCACATGCATCTGACTCAAAACTGGAGTGAAACTTTGGTCATGGATCAAAATACTGATGGAGCTGTAGTATCACAACAGAAATGGCACAAGTTAAAACTTTGTGTCTCAGTGTTCTCTGAGGTTTTTTTGTTTCTCAATGTTCTCTGAGGTTTTAAAGTTTTGTATTTGGAAAAAGTAGTGATCAAAACTCCCTCAAAAGCTTTAATTTTTAAGGAAGCCCATAAAACCTTCCCTTAATCTATTTTAAGTGCTTGGAATGTATCTTCTCATGAAATGTGCAATGAGTTACTGTCATGAGACAATGAACTTAGACTGAAATGTATGTGAGAAATAGAGGGACATTGAGATTTGGGGTCAGTATACAGCTTGGTCTAGGGTATTAAATCAAAGTATGTAGTGAAACTGAAATGGTAGAACTAAGAGATAAGGTTAGAAAAATGGAAGTGGAGATTTTTAAGACTTCTTTACTGGAATTGGCTAATAATGATAACAACCACAAATAAGCCCTATATATGTCAAGAAATATGGATCTTTTGTGAAAAGATATTTAATTCTGATGAAATTAATCTCATTAAGAACTCTGGGATTGTTGACTTTAATTAGTGAAAAAAATAGATGCAATGGTAGCTCTTTAAAGTTTGATTTTAGATATCTTTGTTATGCTGCTAATTTCAGATTGCGTCTATACATATGCAATAACCCTGCAGCCTTTACTGTTGCAATTATTTGCAATTGTTTGCAATAATGGGCTGCAAATGACATAGTTCCTCAGTCAAAATAGACAGTCCTCTGATGAACAGTAGTCTTGCCTCTTAGTCTTTAAAAGATTACTGTTTTTATTAGTTTGTAATCACTAACAGTCGACAGATAGAAAGGAAGCCACTCTATTTCTTTCTGACATGTTTTTCTCATGCTCTCACTTTGTTAGCTTGTTAACATAACAGAACTCTCATTTTATTAAAAAGCAACTTTCTGACTGTGGTTATTCTGCCTGTTTCATGCTAGAACCTGTTGCCCTTCAAGTTTAACCACACATTAATTTGAGGCTGCAAAGATGATGACAATGAAATATCTGGTAAATTATTGTGTGATTAAATTCTGTAAGACCTACTTATGTGTGCTTACTGGTAATACTATATAATCAAATATATAATCTATATAATCAAAATGACCTTCACTTAATAAATCTGGGCACCAGCACCCCATTTTCTCCTAATGAAGGAGAAAAAAAATCTCAGCAATTAATCATATTTCATATTTCACACTGTCTGATAGCTGAATTGTTTCACGATAAAGGACAGAAGGGTTTTTGACCAAAACCAGTTTGATGTAGCTAATCAATCTTTATTTTTTAAGTGATAGAAACAAGTGTGCTTAGGACTGCCCTTTCTTCCTTCAGCTGGAAGTTAATGACAGTCTGTTCTGTTGGCTTTCACCAGCTGCTACTGTGCCAGTAAGCTTTCAGTGCTAGGACTTGGTAAACCAGGCTGTGTGTTAGTCTTTCTGTTCTTCAAGGCAAATTTCTACTCACTGGAGTGGGATTCCTAGCCCTCTGACTGAAATTTTGGATAACTTTTCAATCCTTTGTTTTCCCACAGTTGCTTTGATAGAGCAATTGAGGCATGGAGGCAGTTCCACTGTGACCTCAATGATCTCTCCCACTGGATAGCAGAGGCTGAAGTGTTGCTGGCTGATGCCCGTGGGCCAGATGGCAGCCTGGAGCTGCAGACAGCTGGGCTGCATCAGCAGGTACGTGGGATTTGGGCAGAAAATGAGCAAGCTGGAATAAGCCTAGATTTTTGTCTAAAATAGTAGTCTTATAGATAGATATATGGATTTGCAGAGAGGCTGTGCAATTACACTTCAAAAAGCAGTTACTCTTAACATTTCTATTTTGGCTGTAGTTTAAAATTCATTCTTGGGGAAGAGCTCAACTCCTGCTTATAATATAGGGTTTTATGATTACTCTTAGTAAGGATTGGTTTGAGGTAATTTGATAATTTAAATGTTGGCAAAATTTGTCAGTTTATAAGTTTTGTTACAGCTTCACAAATATGTTATTCAGATAAAAAAATCCAGTATATTATTTCAATTACTTTTGGCTCATAATGAAAAAAAAAGGACCCCAATGAAGGTAATTTATAACTTAGCAAATTATTTATTTAAACAAATGACTTTTGGAGGTACTGCTTTGTATAAACAATCTAGAAAAAGAGAAGATTCCAATTACAGAGGTCTTAAAATTGATTTTTTTTTCAGATTTTCATTCTCAAATTTAGTTCCCTAATGTCTTTTTATTTTTACTTTCTTTTAAATAAGGAGAGGAAAGCATAATTTTAAGCATCAGGTTTTTTTTTCTTTTTGAGGGTATTAGTTATCCAGATGTCAGGTGTGTGTTGTGAAAGAAAAGTAAATTCTAAGACACAGCTTCTGTTTTATCCTTGTTGCTGCTTGAAGTTTTCTTCTATTTCACTATTTTCTTGAATAATCTTATTCCTATTCTAGTTGCAAAGAAATTTTTGCTAACAGTGTAAGACTTTTGTAGTCATTAGGGGTGTTTGAAGATTTAATCCTGACATCTGACTTTCTTTAGCTTCATGGATTTTCTGTCGTGTTTGGGAGCATGGCAGCACTGCAATAATTACCCTAACTAAAGTACTTTGAAGGTAAAGAAATACTTGGGGTATAGATTATGAAAAGACCTGGTTACAAGTCAAACCATAGTACTTGTAGCTTAAATGAATTCTTGTGATTCTTTGTAATATTCATAGCCTATTCTGTGCCACTGTCTCCTTATGATATCTAGAAAATTGAATTAGATTCAATAACAGAACTTTAATAACTTTATCAACAGCATCCATTTCTAAGCAAGATGATTTTTAATGCCTCTTTTACTAAAATAATATGCACCCAGGTTGCATCCTGCATATCATGAACCAGATCAAAGTCACTTCAGGTTAGTAATTAAATTCTTTGTGGTTTTTATGTTTGATAGGAACTTGAAGAGGGAGTCAGCAGCCATCAGACCAGTGTTTCAGCACTGAACAGAACTGGGGAAGGGATCATACAGAAACTGTCTGCTACAGATGGGAGCTTCCTGCAGGAGAAACTGGCAGGATTGAATAGACGCTGGAAAGCAATCAAAACAGAGGTCATGGATAGACAACGGAGGTAATAAGTTAATAAAAAATTTGGATGTCTGACCAGATGCAATAAGGAGAATTTCATTTAGAACACTCTGGGAGAGAATGCATTCTATTGCAAGCTGTCATTAATCTGAATTTTCCTAATGTTCAGAGCTCTGTTTTGAGCTGTCTTCTAAAACAAATTTCTCATAAATCCACCTGCAGTTGACTGCTTAGTAAGTCTTTGTTTAGAACAACTCACAAAATGACAACCACAAAACTACCTTTCTTACAGTTTTTTTCTATTTTAAAATAATTTCCTTATAAAGCCATACTTTCTAGAAAGAATTGCTCAGCTACTTTCTCTGGCTGAAGCTGAACTGTAAGTACCTTACATTAAGCTTTGTTTTATCATTGACAGAGATACACTAATTGAAACAACTTGTATTTTTCTTGAATTTCCACAATACTGAAAAGTAAGATCTTTATGTAGTTATGTGTTTTTAACATCTCCTGATACATATAGGAATAAATAAATAAATTAATTGCTTAATTATTTAGTTTGAGAAATTCCATTAAAGTTTTATATGATTTAGTGGAGGTATTATATATGCCCCTAAAACCTCCAGGGGAACAATTCAGTGACCTTATAATGATTAGGCCTGAAGGTGTTGTCATTACTATCACTTACATTAAATGTTTTCTGCAGTCTTTTAATAGTCTATTTTATTACTTTGGAACTAAAATGTGTCTGTTTTTAAGACAGTAGTATTTATTTGCAAATATCTTGCATTTTAATGATGACAGTGGAATCTTTTGATGACAAAAATGAATCCTTTAAAATGCTCCATGCACTGAAAAGAAGTTGACTGTGGTATCAGAAGTAATGTGGGATTGATGTGCTGGACTTCTTGTTTCACTTTTTAAGGCTAAAAGGAGAGAACCAGCAGCTGATAGAGTACAGAAAGAAGCTTGATGAGCTGCGTTGTTGGTTGGAAAATGTAGAAAATGCTCTGGACACAAGATTTACATTCAACCATGAAGAAAACTTGCAAGAATTACAGGCAAGACTGATTAGTGTGTATATATCTATACATCTGTCTTGTGTAAAGCATCAGGACATGGCTTTTGAGGAGGGTAATTTTCACACTGTGGATAGCCAAAGAAATATGGTTGTGTGAGACAATTTTGTAAGATTACTTATACAGGCAAGATGCTTCTTGAAATGAAGTTGGGTTGAGTTGGTAACTGGTATGTATCCAGAAGATGGTGTCTGTTGTGCATGAGACAGTAAGAAATAGATATACTACTGATAAAATTTAGTAAGTAGAATTTCACTGGAGGTGATGTGTATGTGTCAACTTTATAATTGCTAAAACCTATAGAAAGAAGCTGATAGCCTTAAATGGTAACACCATTTTCCCATTTACTGGGCAGGTGTAATAATCTCTTGTGTGTGTAAGATTTTATGTAACCTGTTTTATAAACTGTATGGGTTTTGGCCATTTTAAGTAAGTTGTATGTGCATATGTATGTATTTTTCCTGTTTATTTTGTGTCTGGCTTTGACAACAAAACATCTTTGGTTTGTAGAATGTGTGAAAGAAAATGTTTCTGAAATTCTAATAGAACGAGAAGAGTAATCAGTCCAACTAACTGCTTGCTCATTTTTAAAAAAATCAGTAATTTTGAAAAAGGCAACAAAAAACCCTAACAAAACCCCAACCAACCTCTTTTAGACCAAATATAAGTGGGAAGTCTTGGACAAATGTTTATAAACAATGTAAAGTAGTTGTGTTTGCCTAAAAAAATTGACTTGTGTCAGTTGAGTATTTCCTGCCTGTCATCAAAGTGTAATTTTTCTTGTCATCTACCTTGATATAAATGCTAGAAGTGGAAGGTAATAAATGTTTCAATAATTCCTAGATCAGCCATAGAAGCCAAAATAGAAGCTTTTCTGTTTATGTTCAGGGAAATGCCTAATATTGGACTTAAAAGACAGCTTTCTTCCTCCTTTAATTAAGCATCAATGCATTTTATTTCAGTCTAAAACTCTTTTGTCCATTTTAGGTCTTAAGTGAAGAAATGGAAGTTCTGGGTGACAAACTGGAATGGCTGAACAGAACTGAACCTGAAATGCTGTTGGATAAAAGTATTGATCTTCAGGAAAAAGCTAAACTTTCCGATAGCCTGCAGTCCCTCAATATGAGGTGGAATAAGGTAAGCATTTCTTCAGCTTTGGGTACCTGAGGTTGAAAATAGAGTGGTATACCTGGAATGGTTGTTTTCCTTTTCATGTATCCTTTTCATCTATCTGCTGGGCTGTAGGTGTTCAGAGAAGTGCCTGACAAAATGAGAGAATTGGAGGTGTTTGTTGGGAAGTCCTGTCTTGTTACAAAGACAAAGCCTCCAGGTGAGTGATTGGTCCTTCTCTTCTGCTTAATTGTCTTGAATGTAATCCTGTTTGCAGTCAAAAGTAATTAAAAAAGAAAAAAACTCTATGAACTTAGAGAAATATAAATAAGAAAGCATTATGAAGCATTATGCTGAATTAGTGGCTGCCTTCTCATTACTATGGGAGAGAGGGAATATTTGGGTAGGAAGGAAGTGATTCTACTTCTGTTCAAGACTTCAGAAGTCTTTTGGAGTTCCTCTAAGAGTTTTGACATTGAGAAATTTTTATAAAGTTTAGGCCTCCTCATCAAGACTAGGTACAGAGTAAAAACCAGAATAGCTGTGTTTGTGACAGCCTGTTTCCTGTGGTTTGTTTTCTGTCGATTTGCCTTTGACTAATTAAGATCCACTAGAAGCTTTCCGTACAGGTAATTATTTGTAAAGTATCTCTTGCATGCAGATTTTTTGAGTCCTTACAAATAAAGGCCATTCTGCTTTCATTTCAGATAAGGGGACAGATGAGTCTCCCTTATCTGCTAGATACTTACCTTCCTGAATCTCTTAGGAAAACCTGTCTAAGTATATGTTCTTGTATCAGACACTGACACTGGTCATATTTTCAAGTTGTTGGAGGCAGTTCAGCAAATACAGACTGTAAACAAAATGCCCAGGTCTTCCTTTTGGAAATTTAGGTAAAGAAGACAGCCCTTGCCTGAAAAAATTTGCAACTCAAACTTCAGTGAATTAACTCTTAATTTTTAATTTTTTTTTTTTTAATTCAGCATAAGTAACCAAAATTCGAGGCAAACCAACTTCTGTTTAATTATTTTCAAACCTTGAATTCAGCTTGTTTTCCTTTCATACAATGTGTTTGTTAAACAAAGCTCCTTTGTTTTGTTGTCTGAGGGAAGTGTGAAATATTCATGCTCCAGCTTGATGTAATTTAGTGTTTCTTGGAACTAGAACACAACTTCTGGAGTGAATCTTACTATTCAGTCAGCTCATTCCTCACTTCTTTGTTATGTCAGGTTAAAAAGAGAGAAAGGTGTGACTGAACTGTCTCTTCCTCAGTTGTGTAATGCCAAGTCAATGAAGCATCTGTTCCAGAAGCTTCACTTGTGCTTAAGTGAATTCTGAGCTGAGATTGAAGACCTTTTTGCTACATAGTGGAAAAGTGAGGGACACAGTTTTAGACATTTATCTTAAACAAAAATATTGGGTTTTATGCTTAGTAAGTGTTCAATGAGTGTTTAGCTTCATTCCATTAGGTTTAATGCAATTTTGTCTTTGCAAGTTTTCATCTTGTTTATTTTGAACTTAGGCTGAATCATTTGTGTGAGTCTTTTTGGCATGCAGTAAAAAAATAGATGCCTTAAAGGTGCAAAAGGAATTTCTCATTACTTAGCTTCTGGTTGTTAAAATACAATTTTTGGTGTGCTTTCTCTGTAGATGCTGTTGCATATATATAGGAATTACCAAAAAAACCCCTGTAATTCTGAGACCTGCTCGTGTGGCCATGACTACTTTTTCTTTAACAGAACCCCCACACTCTGTTTCAGATATCCAAAAGGTGGTGCTAGCATCTTCTTCATTGGAAATTCCTGTTCAGACTCAGCAGGCTTTGGAACTTTCTGCACCTGCTGATCTGGACAAAACTAGAACTGAGCTGGCTGACTGGTTGGTATTGATTGACCAGATGCTCAAGTCAAACATAGTCACTGTGGGAAATACTGAAGAGATCAATCGGACTATTGCACGAATGAAAGTATGTGTTTTTGTGAAGGCTAGTAGAAAATTGTCTCACATTTTAATAGTTCTTACTTTAGTTTCTAAAGAAACTAAAAGCAATGATGTGTTTAAGGGGAAAAAAACCCTGACTGCAACTAAATGCATGAGTGTTACACTTTAAGTGCTGATATTACACTCCTTTCTCCTTCAGAGCCATTTCCTGTTTATTCTTGTGTCCCTATGTGAGCTAAGCACTGTTATTTTTTTGTTTAAAACAAAGAAAATGGAGAATACCTGCTGACGTCTTTTGGGGTTTGTAATAGTTAACTTACACAGAAGACTTTAGAGCAGCTTCATGTTTGCTTAATGGGTGACCTTTGATTCTCTCTGTAGTGGTTTCTAATGAGTTTTGTCTGCTGTAGTTACACTAAACTGATTTCCAGAGACATGCTAAGAGGATTAAAAGTTGTAACAGAAATGCTTATGATGTAAATGTTTATTTCTGTTGATAGCTCATGCTATATTGAACTGTGACTAAGGGTAATATTAGTGAGATGTGTGTGGCTGTTAAGGTTAATTTTATTTGACTTAATATCAATTAACTAAGTGTAGAGTAAAAGCTGTAGGCTAAACAAGGGTGAAAGTGTTTCTGTGAGTATCTCACATAGTCTGGAATTTGGAAGAATAACGTGATGTAGCTTTGGAAACACTTTCTTTTAGCTGTATAGTTCTTGTAAATATGGGCTTCTGGTACATTGCCATGGAAAGAACAATGGTTTACAGAGCAACTTTATACAGTCTGATTGCTCCTTCCAGTTATTGTTCTTCACTTTCCCCCTGCACTCACTGCTGCTGCTGATATATATAAACGATGCCAGCTTGGTTCGGAGAAAAAGAAGTTACGGAAAAGTGAAAAATAGATATTGGAAAACATCGTGCAACAACTGTGGTAACTGTGTGGTTTGTGCAGGTTAACCTTCACCTCTGGATATTCAGTAACTGCAACTTACAACATTTTAGCTTTTTTAAGCAGTGCTATAATACTGTGACAGTTCAAGGGTTATAGTAATGATGAGGCCATCTGTATACTTGTGGAGACGCATGTATTTTTTTACCTGAGTAATACAGATGAATAAAACTATTTTCTACTTTTTGGACGTAAAAATCATATCCTAATTTTCAACAGATAACCAATGCAGATATGGACCATCGGCACCCTCAACTTGAGTCCGTTTTCACATTGGCTCAGAATTTAAAGAACAAAACTTCCAGTTCAGACATTAGGACAGAGATCACAGAAAAAAGTAAGTTTTTTCATCCTGTGTTCGCAAATACATTGTGTCCATGGCAGTAAAAAAAAAAAAAATCTACATATCTTTTTCTAAAATTCTCGATTGAGCATAGGTGAAGTTGTTTTCCTTGAAAAAGAAAACATGGAAGTTAAGTGGCTTTCATTTAAACAGTCTAATGAAAATTCCTGGAACAAGAATTGCCACTTGTTTTTTTGACTGGCCATTTTTTCAAGTATGAAGGTCAATAGTTTGCTGGGATTTCAAAATATTTTGTGAACGATTTGGGTTGCTTCACAACCACAGACCCAGGGACGAGGATTTTATTTATTGAGGAAAAGAGCTAATCATGTTTCTTTTTTTGTTGAACTCTGAGTCACTGGACAGTTAAAAACATGAATGTATTGACTTTAGGACAGTGACTTTGTGTGTGTACTTTGAAAATGGATGACTGAGAGTAGAGGTTTTAAGCCACTGACATATACTTGAAAATTTAATTTCCAATTTAAAGGTCCCCACTCCTTTCGAAAATTTATTGTTATTTAAGAAATGTATAGTTGTCACAATTTGAAACTAATGGACAATCTTTTTTTTAAGTCTTAAGCTTTGCGAGTTGCTAAGATTAGAAAATTCATGCAGCAGGGAATACCATGTTTAGATATAAAAATAGAAACATTTTCTTACGTTCTCTTTTGTAGTGTAGTTTTCCTTCACTCCTTCCACATGAATTTCTTTAGCGTGCATAAGAATTGATGGAGATGTCAGATAGAAAGCCCATAGATGGGTGGTTTTTCTGGGAGCCTGATGAGGTATCTGCTGCCTGAGATTCACAGACTATGCATTGGTAGGGGCAGTAAGGTTCAAAGAAGCATCTTAGTTTTGCAGTCACTCAGAACTAGGGGTGAGGTGGAAATTTGGGGCAGGATAATAACCATGTAGTCCATGGGAGTCAGTCAACAAGGCAACATGGGGTCAGTCCCAAAACATTCTGGATTCTTCAGAAAAGCTGAAAAAGAAGTAAAGGACGCTGTGTTAGAAGTCTGAGTTCCCTTATAGTCATGTGCATCCAGGGTGGGGAGAAAAAAAAGTTGTATATGGTGCCATGGATTAAGCTTCCAGTAGATACTTTAGATGTACATGAAGATTTTCTGCCTGTCATGAAACATGAAAAAATTAAGGTTTTGTTACCACTAACATTTAAGAAAAGTTTGCTCTTTGAGGAGAAATGAAGCTCTGGACTGCTTATGCACCTTGTTTAAACACTGAGTATGTACAGACGCCGAATATATATATCAGAATTTACCAGTGTCCTACAACCATCTGTGAGTCTGCTGTGTGTTGTCAAATGAAGCATAATTTCTCAAATTGATAGGAGCAGAGAAACAGAGAAGCTTACTTCTCTGGAACTTTACTCCCAGTTGCTTTATGGACACTGGGAATTGAAAAAACAGTCTCTTTTAAAAATTCTTTCTAGTCCTTTTGCCTGTGATATCAGACTGGTGCCCATGACAACTTTTTCTAGGAACTTACCTCTTGAACCCACCGAATCCTGATGCTTCCAGGAATGTCACTATTTTTCTGTCCTGTTTTGCTAGAGGTAGAAAAACGGGTAAATATGTCAGCAGTCTAGACAGTAAGTTTAATCTGTCCATTAAAAATAAAAAGTATATAAATAAATATTTGTTCTGTAATAGTGATACTACTGTGTAAATGTCAAATACCTGTGCTTGAAAAGCATTCCACAAGCTGCCTGTGGGTTGAAATGGATGAATCTATATTGCACAAATTATTATGTTTGTCCACAGCATGGTGGAGTGATATTTACTCTGACAGGTGGGCTTTGCTGCCACAGTCTTTGAGAGCTTTGTGGAACTAAACAGAATATTGTTGAATGTATTAAAGTTAAGAGATTATCTCAAGCAGATGAAGCACAATGCTTTGTATAATTGCAAAAGCTTAAAAAAAGAAGTAAACCACTTAAATTGTTTTAATTTAAGTGCAACCTTTGGCATTTTTGCTTCATGGAAAATTGAAGTGACTTGAGCATCAAGCATGTTAATTTTCTAACAAAATTGTGTACTTACTGTTAAAATAAATACATTGGATGTCTTGCATACCGTATACCTCTCTCTAGTGAGATGCTCAAGAAATCCAGCTTAGCATTTTTTGTTTTTTTCCATTCACTTTTTTACAACATTCTTTTTTTTATCATATTCTTTAGTTATATAGTTTATTCCCTGTAACTGTCATGACAGGTAGTAGAGAAACCTGTTTCTACCTCTATAGACTTTCAAGTAATATATTTGCTTTAATGGTCTGCAAGTATCCAGGAAAAGGTATGATGCCATGCATTTCACTCCAAAGACAGATTCACTGCTTTTTGTGATGCACTATTTTTGTTCTAGGCTCTTACGTTGTCTTTTACACTTCTTGTTTATTAAAGGTTAAGTGTATTTATCCATTATCTAATGCAACTATTTATTGAGAGACAAATGGAATTCCTTCCACTTGAAGGAACTGGGGTGTAATCAATAACTTCTGTGTTCTGCTGTGTAATACTAAATTCTGTAGAAACCTGTGGTGGAACTAAATTGCCAAAGTAGGTTGTTACTACCTTCTAGAATGTTTCTACCTTGGCCAAAATTGTAGTACAGGTGCCATGAGACAGTGGTCTGGAATGCTCAGCTCACTTTGTACAAACTATCTGAACAGTATTTATTTGGTTATTTGTTTGTACTGGTTTAAGTTACAGATGCACAAAGATGACTTGCTGGTCCCGTCACCCTAAAATTACCCTAAAATTGTGCTCCTTGGAGCCCTGCTGCTGACATATCTCTGCAGTGCTGTTTCCTATATGTACTTTAAAAGTAAATAATGACTTTGAAATGTTCCAGAAATAATAGTTGTTACTTGTATGCTGACCTGCTTAAACAAGAGGAAGCCAAGCACCTGATTTTTTCATTTGGTTCTGTGAATACATCAACTGCACGAGAACTAAAATACTGAATATAGAGACTATTGTATTTGAGAATGTGTTACATTATTGCCTTTTGCCCTGAAAATTAAGAGGTAGTTACGGCTACTTTTTCATTTGCCTCATATTTTTTCATGTTCTTCTGCAGTGGAGAAGCTGAAGAACCAGTGGGACAACACGCAGCACAGTGTGGAGGTGCGGCAGCAGCAGCTGAAATACATGCTGACAGACAGCCTGCAGTGGCACGAACAGAGGCAGGAGATGGAGCACCTCATGGAGCAGTGCGAGATCCGTCTGCGAATGCTCCTGCAGGCCCCAAAAGAGATGCTTGCCAAACAGATTGCAGAGAGCAAAGTAAGACCACTTATGCTTTTTTTTTTTTTTCCCATACCAGATTCCTGAGTGCGTAATGCTATCAATTGAATTGATGAGTGAGTGTGCGATCTAGTTGTTGTATTTTCTGTCTCTTTTTGGGCATGATATTTTCTTAATTGTGTATGGTTTTCAATATGTCAGACTTCCCAAGAATCCCATTTCGAGAGGTAAACAGGTGGCACGTGTGGCTTGGTAAGTCAGGGAATGGACTAAAGTATTTACAATTGT
The DNA here is from genome assembly GCA_013397375.1 of Toxostoma redivivum. Taxonomy (NCBI): domain Eukaryota; kingdom Metazoa; phylum Chordata; class Aves; order Passeriformes; family Mimidae; genus Toxostoma; species Toxostoma redivivum. Next base: position 583,948 of record VXBI01010438.1, read on the forward strand.
CCTGAATTTCACTTCTGGTAGGTGCCAGGCATATCAAATGCTTTTTTTTTTTTATTTTTTTTTTATTTTTTTATTCCATGCGATCTTTCATGCTTTTTATATCATGTCAAGCATGCTGTGATAAATCTGTAAGTCTGGTGTCCTTGTCCTAGTGACTGTCAGAAAAAGGGCAGGCTGTAGGTGGCACAGTATGAGAACTAAAGACACAAAGCTGTGAGGAGAAGCTCTTACCAATGCAGTATTTAGAACAGGGATATAATAGAGTTTAAAAATGTATATATAAATTCATGGAGGTGCAATGTAGGGATGCAGCTGGGTATGGAAAGAGGCAGGGAGTATGATTGTGAGAGTTGCTTATCAATCCATAGCTATTTATGTACACAGTAAAGTTGTGTGCTTTGCACAACTATCTGACTAGTGTCTATCTCTGCATGAGCAGGGAAATAGAAATGGACTATTAGGTCTACTTTGTTTTCTTAAGTGAAAGCAGGCCCATGCCCAAACAGAAAGTTAGAGGCCATAATATGCAACTGGATATATACACACACGCATATATATATTATGTGCAAATATTATTTTTCATTTAGAAATAATCTTGCGTTTAGATTCTCTAAAGTCAAGGCATGTTGTAAATATCTTGCCACAATAAACAAATGTTTCTAAGGTATTGCCTTAATTTTAAATAAACAAAAAAAAAAACCAAAATTCCCCAAAGAATGAAATCAAATTCTCACACTGCACATTTCATTTATGCTGCTTTTAGATGCTGCTTATATTGCTATTATAATAACTCAAACTTATTCATGCTACTCAAAATACAGAAGTGTTTTTATTTCTGTTGCCAGTAGACTATAAAAGACGATTTCTCTAACCTTTGGTGGTTCTGGCAAATACAACTTTCTCACCTATTTCTGTTTTGATTAGTTCGTTATCAGGACACTTAATAGTTGTAGAATTTTCTCTTGAAGGTTTTACTCCTCGATGAAAAATGTGCACATTTTGCTTTTTATAAAAGAGGAAAAAATAAGGGGTTTATAATATGTGATAAAATGCATAATATGAGAAATAGTCTGATTTTAATCTGTCTAATTTGGCATTGCTTTTTAGCTGTTAGTACAGGATTTGCATAGAGGTGACATCACAGTGGCAGCATTCAATGATCTTTCTAATAAACTACTTCGAGAGTATCGTGATGATGACTCAAGGAAAGTGAAGGAAACCACTGACCAAATGAACACTTGCTGGGTTAATCTGAACCAAAGGTAATTACAAGGTTTTACTCTATCTGTAGAAGCTAGTGTCTTAGACTTGCATTCTCCATATACGTGTGTACTGTAGTCTCTTCTCTCTGTGCTTTAGTGCAGCATTTAAGGCTTCTGGGGATAATTAGTCAATTGCAATCAAGCTCTTTTGATGATTGAAAATTCCCACAGTTCACAATGGAAAGCTTCTGTATGTCTTCTCATTTTTAAGCAGAAAATGAAGGGACTTCTCATGTTTGGTTTCTGGTCTTTCTGTGGCTTTTATGCTCTAAGTGTATTTGAAAGTTCCTCTCTTATTCTTTATTGCTGGTACAATTTATGTATTTGTAGTTTTTTATCGTCCTTCCTTTTCATAAGGCTATAAGTGTTCAGCTTCATCTTCCCATGCATTAATTCCTTATGGCCTTTCATCTAATGGGAGCTTCCCCTGATTGGGGCTGTGCTTTGGGTTCTCGAGTGCAATTCTTCCAGTTCTCCCATCTAGAAAATACTTGTGCTATAGGAACTGAGGCTTAATTGAAACTTTTTTCTATTCATCCTCTATTTAAGATGTATCTGCAGATATGTCTTAATGAAAATGTGGTGTTTTCCTGTGCAGAATCTTTCTAGGGTAGTCTAATTTCTGCAGAAGTGTTTTTCAGTATTTGGTATTGATAGACAATTAACATTTTAGAATAGGAATCTAAAAGTCTATATGCATTGTGGTTAGAGGGAGAGAAGACAAAATTGATCCTCTTTAGTGGTCATCTTCACCACTCCCACAAAAAGTCTGTATGTATATATGTGCATATGGAAGAAGCAGCTGCTTTTGGAAAGGGATGTCAGTTAAAGGAATGAAAAGCCTACTTAGTAAAGCTTAAGGAGATGTCATCTCTTGAAGAATGAGAAGAGGAGAGCCTTATAGAAATTGTGGAATTATAGAATGGTTTGAATTGGAAGGGGCCTTAAAGATCATCCAGTTCCAACCCTCTTGCCATGGGCAGACCGTAGTCCACTAGATCAGATTGCTCAAAGCCCCATTCAGTCTGACTTTGAACATTTCCAAGGATGGGTCGTTCACAGCTTCTCCTGTTCCAGTGCTTCACCACCCTCACAGTGAAGAATTTTTTCCTGATTGCTAATCTAATTATGCCCTCTTTCAATTTAGAGCCATTATTCTTGTCCTCTCCTTTTATGGCCTTGCAAAAAGTCCCTCTCCATGTTGCATGTGGGCCCCCCTGCAGGCTCTGCAAGGCTGCTGTAAGGTCCCCTGGGAGCCTTTGCTTCTCCAGACTGAACAACTCTGACTCTCTCAGCCTTGCAGCATAGGAGAGATGCTCCAGCCATCTGAATATTTTAGTGGTTCTCCTCTGGACATGCTTCAACAGGTCCACGTCATTCTTATGGTGGGGGCCCCAGAGTTAGATGCAGCACTCCAGGTGAGGTCTCACCAGTGTGTAGCAGAGGTGCAGAATCCCCTCCCTTGCCCTGCTGCCCATGCTGCTTTGGATGCAGCCCAGGACACGATTGGCTTTCTGGGTTGCAAGCACACGTTACTGGGTCATGTCCAGCATCTCACCCACCAGCACCCCCAAGTCCTTCTCAGCAGGACTATTCTCAGTAATCAGGTAATGAAGGAAGCAGAGTAGAAGGTCATCTTATCCTTCCTTGGAGGAAAACAGTTCTTCTGTCATTTTGTGCTTTGGATGTGGCAGCTTGTTTCCTAGTTAATTAGAGGATGAAGGGAAGCAGCTACTTGTTGGATTAGCATTGACAGTAGACTAAAACTCTGTAGCAGTCTCATTCACATTCAGATTTTGCAGTGTTATGGCTAGAACAGGCATAAAATTGCCCACTACTCAGAGGTGGTGACCAGAAAGAAGAGCTCCTGCCTTGGGAGCCTCTAATTAGTTTTGAATCTGCTTAAAGTCTAAAATAATAAGCTACTGCATTTTGTTGTGTATAACTGAAGCTCCTTAATTATCACTGGGGCTACTGTTTGAAGTCTGCAGCCTAAGGAAGGTGAATATCTGCTTTGTTTGTTAACTAGTGGCAGAATGTAAAGGACAACTCTGAGAGCCAGTGGGTAGCCAGTGTGGAGCTGCTCAGTGTAACCCCATCTGAGCAGAATGGTAGGATTAAAAGGGGAGGATGTGCAACAAAAACACCTTTTTAACAGGATGAAGGTTTTTTATACTTGCCTTAAATGCAAGAAATAGAAATACCAGTGATGAGGCTTACTTTTTGTGACAGATGTTGGGACATATGGGTCGTATTACATAGTGGTCATGTAGCCCTATGGCTTCTATAAGAATAAATATGTATTTATAACATAATGCTTTAAAATACCAGTTTGTTGCCCTACTTGGAGGTTGTGGAAAGGATCCTTAGTAACATCACTTGGAAGGACTGTGGTTCTGGTCATCAGAAGAGCACTACTAGGAGGACTGTAGCCATGGCATGTAAAGTGCAGGTGCTTATTTTAAAACTGTTAGCATTAAGAGATTGAAACTCCCCAGCTTGACATTGTGTAAATTGGATACTTTGCCCAGTGGCTATTTATGTTCTATTTTTATACTTTAGGGTGAAACTATAGTCATTCTATGTGCTTTTGCTGCCTTGGTAATGGATTACAGTTGCTTTCTGTACTGTCTCAGATGTTAGTTTCTGAATTTCTTTTGATCACACACATGTATTTATGCATTGCAGATTTTTAATATAAATCTGAAAAAATAATTGTGTGGAACAGAAAGCTGAAACAGAGCCATGAAAACTTAAATAATAGAATAGCAATTTTTTTTGCTTGAGTGTGTGTTTGCCAGTAGAATCTAGGCAGACTTTCTCCACTATCACTGTATTAAGTTAGCTGCATTTGAAAATAATTCTCCAGCTTCTCCTCATGCTTAGTTCTTGCAGCCTGGAAGGTGTACAGATTCTGTGTCTTTTGAGGTTGCTCTAATTGTGTCAGAATTATTTGAAAATCTGAGTTATGTTTTTTTAGCATGGGGTAGTTTTTAATCTGCAGTACAGAATTCTCCATTTTCTATTTTATGTTTGAGGTCTTTACTAGCAGGGGAGGAAGGTATTTCTATCTGCTCTCTAAAAGTGTTGCTCACTACTGCTATACATGTCCTCTTTAAAAACACCCATGTAATCTTAGAATGTTAATGGTAATTTTGTATATGTTTAGTGACAGGATTGTTTTTCAGCTTTAATTCAAATATATGGCAGCAATGGATCAGTAATAGGATTTCATTTTTTCTTGAAGCTCAACCAAGCCGAAAGCTTGAAAAATTAAAACTTTAGGATGAAGACAATATTCTTCAATGAATGTTGTTAATTTCAAAGTTCAGGTTGTCTTGATTCCTATCTAATACATCAGTACTTAGACTTAGAGATCTGGGTCACTTAGTGTTTCATCCTTTGGGGCTGTTCTTTTTCTTTGAAAGTCACCTTTGTTACCAGTCTGTTCTTCCTGCTGTCACTCCTGTTCTTCCACCTTTGGCCTTAATCCTCTGCTTGGGAAGAAAATCCCTGCAGAGGGAGAGGGTTTTGAAGTTAGAGCTCATAACTGCTTTTACTTTACGTTTTTCTCACAGTTCCTTAGTGTGCTCTAATTTTTCAGCTGGTGCTTATTATCTTTTCTGGACAATATCTATCTAACTACTTGCTATCCCTTGCATGCTACCTATTTTTTCTCAAGACTAGATAAAGCATTCCAGCAAGTGAGAAGCAAGAATGAAGGCTTCTTGGTCTCCTAGTCATTTGCTAGTAGCCAAAACTTGCAAGCACAAGCACAAAGTCAGGAATGATTCTTAGACTCTTATTTTGGATAAAGCAGTTATTAGCAAGTGATGTAAGACCTAAGCTCCTGAAGTAGGGGTTGCAACACTGTCTTTGTGTGAATTGCCTCTAAAAAATTCAGTTAGTTATGCTAAAACTTGGGAATGTGAACCTGGCAGAATTGGTGTTGCATGAGATTTTCTCACAGTCCTTGAAAGCAAACAACTTTTTACTTGTATGTGTCTTATGTGATATGCTAGTAAACCAGGGTACTTGCTTTGAAATGTCTTTCTGAATGGTACTGAATGCCCACTGCTTCTTTTCTAAAAGGACTGTTTTAACTAGTTCTGAAATTCGCAATTCCATAGTTATTCCTTCATACTGCTGAGCAGTACTTTGCCACAGCATGACGAGGAGGAAAGAAAGCTGAAGTAGATTGGAGGATGCAGGAAACACAAGTTTTTGCCTGTCTGGAGAAACGTGGAAATACCAAATACTGAGTGTTTTGGCCTTATCTGTCTTGAAATTAAATATCACTTTACCCCTAAAATCTTACAATATAGCTAGTGCTTGATGTGAAAATAAAATTGAACTTTCTACTTACTCAGCAGAAGCATTTTAGCTGTTAGTTCTGTTAGAGGTTTCTCTACAGTGTGCTGGTGTGGGACAGCTTGTTTCTTTTGTCCTGATTTTGGGAGAAAGAATGCTGCAGAATAACAGCCTCAAATGGATGAAATTTAGTTTGTCATGCTTTATTAATGTTGCTAATCAGAGCTTTTAAAATTGCTGGCTATAATAGTTTCTCATCTGAGTTTCATTTCAGTCATTAGGAGACAGTACTGTGGTAGTTTTTTTCCTAGGGAATCATTTGAAGTTGATGATAACTTAATGTTCAAATTATATTGTTATTACATGAAAAAAATCCCCTTACAGACACAAACTTTAGTGTTTACATCAGTTGTAAATCTTTTGGATGATTAAAAATTTGGACCATATTCTGCCAGTCTTTTTTTAGGTTTAAGTTGTTGAGCATTGCTTGATTGTTATGATGGCAGTGTACTATTCTGTTTGCTTGAAAGTGTCAAAAGTATTGTCTTCTAGCAGAGAGAGCTAAGTATCTGACTTTTCATCCCTTAGCACTTTAACTCTTAAGAATTTATGGCAGTGTTTCTGCTCACTGTAAAAGAGGAACAAAAATACCCCAAGCACTCAGTGCTTCTACTCCATGTGGTTTTTGTTCATGGGGAAATGCTCGTTTTTCACGCATGGAAATAACACTTCTACCATTTGGGGTAGCATAAGTTGATGATGGTAACATTCTAAAAGGAAAATCTAAGTCTTTAATTAATAACTGAGTTTTTTACTGCATACCTTTTTTAAAAGGTCTGTCAAATATATAACCAGTAATCTGTGGGTTGCTATTGGTACACTAAAAACAGTGATATAAATAATGATAAAACAAGCTGTACAGATGTATAGTTTCTTACTAGAGGTATCTTTCAGATTTCCTTTTAGTAGTTTCATTATGATGTATATAATGCTGTATGCTATGGGGGATATTCTGACACTTGTCTTGTTTTCAGAGCTGTCGATAGGCAGAATTTCTTGGAGACAGAGATGAAGACAGTACAGGCTTCACACAAGGATCTGGAGAGCTTCCTCAAGTGGCTTCAAGAAGCAGAGACCACAGTTAATGTTCTGGCAGATGCATCCGAGCGTGAGAACACTGCTCAGGACACTGTCTGCATAAGGGAACTCAGAAAGCAAATGCAGGTGAGAAGCTAAATAATATTGCTGTTATTCAAGTTTTCTTTCAATAGCAAGTGTTATAAAGAAAAGCTATCTACTTGCTTGGGGAGAACTGCAGCCTATTAAAAGTGTTTCCTAAAACAGTGCTTTACAAGTCAGGTGTATGAAGGAAGTAGATTTGTCTTCCTAAGGTTTGAAGTACATATTTTTGTGTATGTCTTTGGCACTGAGAGCTCTTAAATGTCCTTGGAGGGTGACTGCATTCAGGAAGTGTACGCTTCATTAAACCAAGTCATGTCGTGTGATTGTCCAACCAAACAATTTAATCTACTTCCCTCCAAGTAAAGCCCTCCTGGGCTGCACTTTCCTATTTCTGTCTGCCACCTTCCTCCTGCTTTTTCAGCAACCCAAAGAGTTGTGCTTGGATTACCTCTTCTCCCTCTCCTACTGCCCAGCAGCTCCCCAGCTGGCCTTCCTTCTTGTTCAGCCCCCAGACTGGAAACCTTAGAAATGACTGAGGAGTTTAACTGACACCACTTATTAAATCCTGCACTGTGTGTTTGAATTAATGTCATCTGTGATCTAAGTGGGTTTGAGCAGTTTATAATGAAAAAAAAAATTTGCTTTTAGAAGTGCTCTTAATCTGAACATATCTAGGCCAAATTGAAATGAAACAAGACTGTTAAAAATGTCTGATAGTAAGCTATTCTTCTAATCATAATGAAAAGCACAATATTTTTTGTGGAAGCTTCTATCTGTTGAAGATGACATGTCACTCACCAATGTTCAAATTATTCTAGTCAGTTACATCTAGAGATGTGGCTTTTTGTGAAATGCTGAGACTAGTCTGTAGTGGTGACCCCTAGAACTTAATGTTATGCTTTCTAATGGCACCATTCCCATCTACTGTAATGTAGTGGAGGTGGAAGAGCTACAACAGGGCACAGGCAGCTAACAACAGAAGGCAGTGCTGTGTGTAAATAGACATTATCTTGCATTCTGTGTAGTCAATCACACCAAGATACGGCTGTTATTTCACTGTTTGTTGGCTCTGTGTGGCTGTGAAGCCCTGTGAGTGTGAAAGGTTGTTTGCTATTCTTTGTTGTGCTGCAATCTGATATAAAATTGCCTGAGTTGTGCTGCGTGAGGGGAAAGCTGTTGGGTAAGACTGCCTGCTGTGAGAGGAGAAGGTCTAAAACCAGCTCCTGACTGTGCATGTTGTCCTGTCTTGTAACTAGTGAAAAGGCAAGTGGAAGTGCTGGGGCATGGCCTCCCCTGGTTCAGCATCCCAGTACCTGATACTGTCCATCTCTTTCTGAAACTGTGTATTTCTACACACTGTGCATGATACACGTTAAGTATCATCACTTAACCCACCCATGACCTTACATAATATTGTAAGCCTTTTTTGGCTACCCTAGAAAGTGAGATAGAGCACATCAAAGACTGTCATAGCATTTTAGAATGAACTTTGTCCCCTACCATCTTACAGTCTTACTTTAAATGTAAATGAAGATGACACATAATGACATTCATATTATGACACTGGCAAACACTCCAAAATTACTGTTTGTTTTCAAATTTGTTGCACTTCTGAAGACAAAATGAAGCTCTAACACCTTGCTGTACCTCAAGAGATCAAGCCCACTTCCTTGCAAGTTCTTAAGCTTATTATCTGATTTAACAAAGATAATTTCCTGTTCTTCCCCTGTTATGTGGTGTAAAATAAGTGTTGTTCTCTTGGTGCTTTGTTGAATGTGTAAAATAGTGTTGGTTTTAAGATTAGTAGTTAAATGGTTTTAAGAAAAATTCAGAGATTATAACCTCTCTTCTGCATGAAGATGCCTCTGTCCCCAAGACCTGCGTATTAACTAAAACTTTACTATGAGTTTAAGGTGTGATAAATTCTAGGTGAGAACACCTGAACCTAGACAACACATGATGAATTTGTTGTTGCTGTTGTTACATGTCATGCATTTTCAAATTAGGATCATCAGTTAAACTGGCATCTGTGCATGGATGAGAGGACTGTCCTCCATTACATTTTGGGCCTAACTTGTTTGGCTGCAGCACAGATACTCTACAGTGGAATCGGTGATCTGAGCCCTGAAGCCTTGTCTTGCCTTTCATTGTGACACCTGAGGCCAGCAACAGTACTGTGCAAATAATGCAGACCTTGAGTGTGGTATCTGTCTTTTTGAAAAGGAGAAATCCAGAATTATATCATCAGTTAGTTCAATTAGTTCACGCAGTATCTAAATGTTGTAGAAGACTTTCCATTCAGGTTAGTGCCAAAATGCTACAGTCTGTGTTAAAAAATGTATAGCAGTGACTTGGAAGAGATTAAAACTTAATTTGAAAAAAGATGCAGAAAATAAGCTAGGAAATAATAAGAAATAGTGCACTCTATGTGAAATCCTGTGCCTACAGATGTGAAGGTGTTCAAAATAGTTCAAAGATTTTGTTGTGTCATAAAAAACTTACCATAAGTAGTGGCCAGCTATTTGTCTCACTGCTTGGTTCAAACTTGTAGATGGAAAGATCTGGGAAGATAAAAAGCAGAATTGAAGTAAGGAGGGTATGGGCTGTGGGGTCTCTCTTGCACAGAAGTGGTGCGAGCTTTTGCACAGTCATTTCTGAATGCTTCCATGGTTTCCAAGTTCTGCTAATTCATGGATTTCCTTAAAAGATATTTGGTAAGAGCATGTCAGCTAATCATGGTAGGCTCCATCTGGAAGATTAAAGAAGCAGACTTGTGGGAATGGATGTAAGCCAGGAGCAATGGCGTGCAGGGGAGCAGTTCAAGTAAGTGGAGAAGATTAGAAAAGACAGTGTGTCTGGCATGGTAAAATTTCTATATACAGGGTGGAATCTGTATATCTGTTTATTCAAAATGATGATATTGTTGTGGACAGATCTAGAAGAAAGCAGAGTACAGGGAAATGGGGTTTATGTGAGGAGTAATAGAAACACTGATTCAGTCCTAGAAATAAAGATGAAAAGGTTGTCTTCACAGAATTGGATGAGAAGAGTTTTTAAATGTCCTGTATGAAGAACCTGAACCTTGAATTAATCTCTTTCGGAGGAAAGTGCCTTAGAAGAGACAAAACAGTGTATATGCACTGACATCTAAGCTGTGCATTATTTTGGATCATACCAACTTGTCAGGATAGCTGTATCCTACATACTGTGCTGATTGATGAGCTTGAAGCTTGTAGGTACCTTTTCATGGGGAAATAGGCACTTTAGATCATACGATCAGTGCTCCATCTACTATATTCAGGTCTCCCTGAACCTTTGCTACAGCCACCCCTCTGATAGAGGTTTAAGTAGATTCATCAAAGCACTTTTGGAAGCAATGAGTAGCTGGCTCTGGTTATGCTGCAGTTTTGCCACACCTAGGGGTATGTTGGCTGTATTGCATTGAAAGTACCTTGCTGTCAGCAACACTCTTGAACATCCTACTGTCATCCTTAGATGGCTTAAATAATTCTACTTTGTCATGGGAAATACATCAAAATTATGTTAGCTCTTTGGATTCAAGGATGACTTAGAGAAGAGGTTGATGATGCAACTGTATGCTTTTACTTTGTCAAAACCCTGTATTTTTTCTTGTCTAAAGTCATTCCAGAAAATATTTAATTGGAAATGGCCTGTGAAAAACATTCCTACTTTTTGGTGCAAGTGAGAATCCTTTGAGATCCCTTTTGACGAAATTAGCTTTAAGAGAGTTTTTACAGAAAGAGGTTTACCCCCTGCAGTTTTCCCTTTTGTGTTGGGTAATCTAGTTTTGAGAAACGCCTATGTGATTTATTAGCCTTTAACGTATGGCTGATATAATTAGGGCAGGTATCCCTGTGCTCCTCTCTCAAGATTTATAACACAATCTGTTATTCACTCACTCTACAGCTCTGCCAGAGCTGCGTTCAGTCTGAGAACGAGAGCATCCTTTCCCAGAGTGAGGGAGCAAACACTCGGTCTGCTGATAGAAAGCAGCTACTAGGGAAGAACAACTGTTGTGATACACTGGAGCCGTCTTTCTGAAGGAATTCCTTTTTTGTTCCTGCAGCTTTCAGGCTGAAATTAATAACCTTTTTCTGGCTATTTAGTGCACTCCTGAACGGTGGCAGACAATCGGCTGCTCAACTTCATTTGCCCTCTGCAAAAGGCAGAGCTGAGCAGTACTGATAGAAGGATCCGCGAAGGCTGTTATTTTTTTGCATTTGTTTTGTGAGGTAATTTTGGGAGAAAAAACTTATGCTGTATCAATCTTCTTTGCCTTTGAAACGTATAAAGCCTGTAGCTTGCAAAAGCAGTCCTGGAAGAGAGCATGCTCAGAAAGCTGGCAAATCATTGTCCAGTGACCGGGAGGAAATGATAGTTGCTCTTCATTTATAATGCAAATTCTGAGGTATCTTCAGAAGTGTGGCAAACTTAAAATGATGGCTGTGGTGAGAACCTCTCTTCAGAAAGTTGTGGTGTTGTTGCATCGTTTACAGAGGATGGCAGTTTCTTCTCCTCGTTACCAGAAGCTTTGCAAGGTAAGAAATGTAAGCCCTAAATGTCGAGTGTGTGTATTGCTAACTCTCTTGTCTTTCTGAGATAAAAAGAAAAGAAAGTGAGCATGGGATGAGTGTCAAAATCATCTAGGTTGTCTAGTGTTTTTAAGCCTGTAATGCTTTCCATGTGTGTTTTGTTAAAGAATGCAATACAAAAAAAACCAACAAAACAAAACAACCCTGTCCTTGTCAGAGTGATACATTTTTTTAACAAAAGTGCTCTCTTGCCCACCATTTAGGTGTCTGGAAGGAAACTGTTATGCTCAGTGATGTTTTTTTTTTCTTTTGGGTTTTATTTTTTTGTTTGTTTGTTTGTTTTTGTTAAATACTACCAGTTCTTTACCCAGGGAGTTAGTTACTTCTTGGTAAATATGATTCTTTAACTCCTGTCTACCCGTTAGAATAACTGTTTTTCTATGCCCAGTGTTGTTTTTCCTTTGAGGTTTATGAAACTTTTAATTAGGAATGAGTTCAGCAGACTTAATATGCAGCCATTAATTTCTGCCTTCACCGACTGAGCTCTTTCAGTTAAAAAAAAAAAGTCGGAGAAAAAGCATGTTGACATAGGCTACCACTTATTGCTATTTTTGATGGCACCTCTTTTGGTGGCTGGTTGTTTCTATTTCCAGAGATGGTGTTTACATTTTGATTTTTTTCACAGGCTCAGTAGTTCTGAACCTTAATACTATGGTGATGATCTAGGATACCTAGTAAAATTCACTTTTAAAAGTAGTTTGATCACTCACCAGATTAAAATAAGTAAATAAAATTAATAAACTTCTAACTAATCTGTAAAATCCATGAGTTAATACTGCTGCAGTGTTGATGCCTCTGTGAGGTGGTCATACTGTGCTAATATTATTGAACTTTTAATGTAAGGATTCTGTCTTGAAACTTTGCAAGATTATAAAACTTGATAGGTCTTCAGCTGTATATACGGACACAACATTACATAAATTCTGTTTGGGTGCCTTTGAAATTGTTTTTCTCTTCTTGCTGCTTATGACACTTTAAAAGTGTCTCTGTTTTTTGATGAAAATATGTTTGTGTTTCACATACAAAGTGTGTGAGAACCAAAGTGTTGTTGTGATGATAAAGCAAAGCCACCTTAACTTGTCCTACCTGCTTTAATCTGAAATGTGCTTTCTGTTGTGAGGAATTAAAAAATTATATCAAGTGAGAGAGATCCCATCCTTAGAGTAGGGTTTGAAAGTAAGGAAAAAGTATCATGCAGGATGCTGTTCGTAACAGTGAAGCTTGTAGATGAAGTTCTGGCATATGGGAAAAAACATTTCCTTCCAATGGCAGTTTTGGTGTGCTTCAGTTTACCAAGCTGTACAATAGATGCATCTTCATTATGAAGAATGAGAGACAGTAGTTTGTGTACATCCAAGCTGTTTTAACAAACATTCCGCAGTTGTTGTCTATCAGTTGTCATTAAACAGCCTGTTTGCATTTGTGAATAAAGCAGATTTTTTGAATAATGTAAAGATTGGGTTATAATTGCCTGTTTAGTCACATTTTTTTGTATAAACTTATTTTTAAAATGTTTGTCAAGCCACTGTTTAGTGACTCTTACAGTAATAATTATTTGCTAATTAGCCTGAGAGCCCAGTAAATGGCTGCATACTTAATTTGTTGAATTTAATTCTACCCAAGGGGTAGCGAAAAAAATCTTCTAAAAGGCTGTTATTAAAATACATGTTCTGATTGAGAACCCATGCAGTAATAGCCTTGGGAATTACACATTGCTTAAAATTGCACATTGTGTGGGTTTTTGCTTGTTAAAAAGTCACATGGCTTAGTTTTTCAGATGTCTGTGCTTAGTTTACTGAAGGTGGGATTGTTTGTCTTCTTGTAGAATTAAATCAGACGCTAATTGAGAAGGGAAAAAAAAAAGGTTTACGATCCCAGTCACTTCCAGCAGGTGTCAATGTAAGGCAATGATAGATGGAAGTCTGGTGATAACAATGTTAATGCGTAGATGAGAAAATGTATGGAAAATATTAAAAGCAACTATGACAGCATGTCAGGAAGGATTTCTTGTAGTGCCCTGTATACTGCTGTCTTTAGAATGTCAGATGTTTGTACATGTCTTGTGCACTCTGGGGATACACTGGTATAGTTCAGATCTGCAGAAGAGGAGCTATTTACTATAGTGTATAAATTATTGCATTGTATCCAGGGTAGATGCTTCATGAACTACATCTAAATGTTTCATGTGAAGTGTCCTCTGAAGCATAACAGAGGGCCAATAAAATATTTAAGACAAATTCTTGAAGTTTAGTGTTTGTTTTAAACTGCACTGTTTATGAAGGAAGAAGTAAGGCTTTATTATTTAACTATACTGGGAAAAGTAACGATCGTTCCTTTTAACAACTTGTCATAATAGTAGCAATCAGCATTCATAGTCCACATTTTGAAAATTCCTTTATAGCAAAACCAAAAATTCTTCTTTGGCATACTAAAGCATGGCTGAAAACCATGACATCAAAGATTAACCACGAAAACCAAGTTTAGGATATTTCTTCTGTTGCAGCTTTTTTTTCAAAAATTTCTTCATGCCAAGGTGCGTTTTGCCAGATAGACCTTTTTACTTGTTGCTGTTTGAGTCTTTTACCTTGAAATTAGTGGCATGCCAAGGCAAAATATCTGCACTTGCCATTGTGTTGTCACTATGTAATAAGTTTTGCTTTATTGTTGTTAGCAGCTTTGTTTAAAAACTGTAGTGTAAGGCTTTGATGCTGATAATGAACAATCAGAAAACTGTTGTATGGGCTGTCATCTGCTCTCTATTCTTGCTAATATGCTTATTCCTTAAAGAAAAACTTTTATTAGTTATATCCAAATAGCTCAGACTAGAATGAATTTATAACAGAAAAAGTAATTTTAAGGTACAAATTAATAGATCTTTTCTGAGAGACCAGAGCTGCAACATTACTTATAAAAATAAAGTAGAGAATTGTGAAACTTCCCTGACGGAAGGTAAAGAATAGTGCATCTCTGGCAGACAGCTAAATGATTACCTTGAAATATGTATCCTGCTTGTGGAATTTGACTGTGGTGTTTTTGAAACACACTGCTAGCATTCAGGGACTGGAGCATTCATCCACTGGAAAGCAGGCTGAGGAACATACCTAGTTGCTAAGAGTGTTTCTCCTCCTTTTTATCTCTCACTTTTTAAATAAATTCTTGAGAAGAACCTGCTTTAAAAATAAATAAATATTCAACTCCCTTCAAATAAAATACTCAAGTCTCAAACCTGATCCAACATGAGTCTTCATATGGTAACTTAGGTGAGTTCCTGACTTCCTTGTCTTTGAAACACATCCAAAACATGTTTCCTGAGGTTTTTTAAAAAAATACATAATTTAAAATGCAGTCCCCTTATTTTATACTGGGTTTTTAATGGCTAACTTATAGAATTGCAGGAAGTTAGAAGCACAGCAAATGCTGGGGCCAGCCGAAAATTTTTTTGCTTCATACTGGTGATGCACTTCAAAAGACATTTATATCAAATTGAATTTTGAGAGTAGCAGCAAAGGCTCTATTCCTATGAAATTTTGAAAAAAAATATGAAGGTCATGGGGGCAGGCAAAAAAAAAAAGCCTGGAAGGCTGTATTGAGAAATGTATAAGTTAATCCTGGTTCCAATTAATTCAACAAAAGTATAAGCTCTTTAATGTTTACGTGACTTTGAATTGATTTAGAAAAATCATTGGCACTTGACATGTTCAGGTATAAAACATAGTTAAGCAAGTGTGGATGAGGAGGAGCAGCAATGTAGTACATTCATTGGACAGCAGAAGTGAGAACAAAAGTTAATTTTGGAAACATGTTCTGAAGTAGGCTACTGTATTAAGCAGGTTGTTGATTGGAAAATGAAGCAGTGTCGTCAAAAGCATTGGTAAATTATGCAGACAGTTTCTTTTTTTAGATGAGAAAGTCCAGACTGCTTGATATGGTTCTAGTTGTATAAAGGACATTCTAATTAGATTTAGATCTACAAAAATGCCTTATTGAAGGGAGGAGGCTGGAATTAAAGGGAGCTGTGGATAATAATGACTATTATCTAATAAAATACAGCGAGGCTAGAAGTGAACTGATAAAAACAAAATGGCTATTTTGAAAAAGATGTATTAAATAATATCTAATGATCAGCCTCAGGAGTTTAGGAGATAAATGAAGGTTGAAATGACTATCCAGTGAGTCAAAACATATGAAAACTAGAAATATGGACAAGAAATTAAATTCCAGTTGGAAATATAATAGCTATAATGGAATTCAGTTCTCCATTGGTATCAAAGTGCACCTTTGTATATACTCCATTTTTGATGGACAATTAGAGATTTTTGGTGTGTAGGCAAGATGTTGTTAACTGTTAGCATGCTATTTACTGATTGATTTCCTTTGGACTTTTGAAGGGATATGGTAAAAAAAAAAGTAAGTGGGATATTGGAGGGATATTTTCATGTTTTGATAGGTCAGAAAGATATGAGATCCTCAGAACTCCCTAGGGTAGTATAAATTGGTTCATGAAGAAAGATGTGGATCATGGTTGTGATTGGAGTTGAAGTGTGGATGAATGAGCAGAAACTTGTAGGTAAAGTTACTGGGAAGACCTTTTGATATTGAGACTTAGGAGCTTACTAAGTGTCCTTCCCCAAGGACTCCTGTGTCCTCAGTCCTTAATAACAAAAATAAACATTTTCCAATACAATGGCTTACCTCAATAAGGCAGTTCCAAGCATAAAAGACAAGATGGTGATTGTGAAAAGCCATCATGGATTTTGAGAAGGGTGCCCAAGCTGTTTTCTTTCCGAGAGAAAGTTGTTGCTGTGTCTTTGGGTATAGGGCAAGCAGTACAGTTCCCTGGTCATGATTTTAGAAAGACTTTGGATGCTGTCTCTTACAGCCAAATCAGAGATATGGACAAGACAGATGAGCCAAAAGCTGGGAAGACAACTGTCCGGACCACTTGTGTTCTTTGAGGGATGGAACAGAGACTGGTACAGTTTAGCATTGGTATGAATCCAGAGTGGAACGAAGTGCACTCTCAGCAGATTTGTGAATGATACTAGACTGTGGAGGAACAGTTCTGTTCCCTTTCTTTGGGGCCTCAGGGGGGAGGGATGGGCTGACAGGAACATCTTTTTTTTTTTTTTTTTTTTTTAAAGCCCCCAGAAACCCCAAAGCCAATTCTTGCACCTGAGAAGGAGTAACCCAATGCATTGGTACAAATGTGAGAAGGATAGTAGCCAGACAGGAAAAAGTGTTTATGTTTTTCTACTTAGCACTCATGAGGTCATGTCTGGAATACCATGATTGGCTTCAGGCCCCCAGTTTGACAGATAGAGAGAGTCTGGGGAGAGTGCAGTGCTTAGAGCACAAGACGTAGGAGTAAAGCAAGAGGGGTGCTGGCTTCATTTAATTTGGAAGAGATAAGGCTCCAGGAATTTCCAGCTGCTCTCACTGTGTACCTGGTGAGTTGTTACTATAAAAGATGGAGCCAGGGTCTTCTTGGAGGGGACCTGTGGAAGGAAAAGAGGCAGTGGGAATAAGCTGCAGCAAGGGAGTTGGGTGTAAGGGCAACAATTCTGCACGGGAGGTGTAACTGCACACTGGAGTGGGTTGCCCAAAAAAAGAGGCTGTTATATTTCCATCTCAGGCGGTGTTAACACTTGTAGTGTATAAGGCCCTTAGCAGCAGACCCAGCTTTGAAATTAGTTCTTGGAATTGGAAGGAGGTTTGACCTCCAGAGGTCTTCCAACTTGTGATTTTCTATGACTCTGTGCTAGTGCCTTATTAGCTTATAAGTGAAGACTAAAATAGTCAAAATGATAGTGCAGCAGCTTTCAGCTGTGGGTTCCTCACTTCCTATGAGAAGGAACTTCATTATTTTACTCCGTGTGAAAAAATTCTTACTTCTCTGCTGAATTTTGATGTAAATCTGGACCTGCTATGAGTCTGCTGAACAGCCACAGCATGTACTCATTTGCAAATCCTTTTGCTGTAGTCTAACCTCAATGGTGGTAATGCAGTACAGTCAGGCACTTGGTGTATATCTGAATTATGTGCCTATGATTAGAAGGCATTTTAATATAGCATAAAACTTTGTCATCTAACCTTCCCCCCACCTCTGCATTTTCAGATAATGTTTTCAGAAATAAAATAGAAGACAGAAAGGTTTTGCACATCTTGAGTGATGGGGCTGACCTAAATGAAACCACTTTGTTTTGCCATTTTTCTCATTAGGATCAGTGCCAAATAAAACTGTATAATAAATGGGTACATTATTGTAAACCTTTGTGCTCTCTACTCTTTTATGTATCAGGCGGCTTCTCTGGAAATAGAATGGTTTATTTAAGGTGAAATAACAAGGAAAAGTAAAATGGGAGAGGACATAAAGCTTCATAATTTCAGTATTCTTAAGTGCTGCACCACTTTCCTATTTGCAAACAAAATGCAGCTTAACAAAAGTTAAGATAGGTTCTAGGATATAGCACCTTTTTAAAATAACATTTTGTAGTAATGTGGAAGGGAGGAAAGGAGAGAGGAGAGAAATATATCAGGACATGCTTTTAGAATCGTCTTACATTTATTTAAAGGCACCTCTGATTTTTAAGCTGAAAATATTTAGCTATTGCAGCAAAAATGAATCTAAAATATGAGGTAGTTTATTAAAGCATGAATGTAGCATTAATGGAAAACTTGACTTCCATGAACTTCACATGTGTACCAGGAGCTGGATCAATATTTGATATGAGACCCTCTTGCCATAGTATTTTGCCACAGCGTTTTTTGATTTCTGCTATTTTTCAGGAAGCAATTCTGCCCCCCCCGCCTTCCCCTTAGGGCTTAATTACCCATCCCAAATTCATGAAGTCGTGAAGCAGCAGTGCCTTAGAACAGCATAGTGCTTCACCAGTTTGTGTCTAGAGAACTGTCAGTTTTTTCTTGTCTTCTTCAGACAGATCATTTGAGCTTTTTTTAAAAAGCTGCACTCACTAGGTAGCTGGGAAAATAATGCTGTTTGAAGATGTCCTGTCACTGTTAGTCATCAGGGACTCTGGAAGAGTTCTGGCCTTCTTTTTGCCTTCCCCTCTGTTTTTAATCAAGACAAACTGTAAGAGACATCATGTTCCAAAGTTGCCCTGAGAGTTTTCTATTTCATATCCACTGCTTGCAGACCTGTGTTGTGTTCTGGCTGCTCTGTGATGTTTTCATGCTGGGCACTCTTGATACACTTTGGTGCAAAGGATTTTACTTCAAAGCAAAAGTAACTTGCTCAGCCCTGCGTAGTTGGGAAATTGAATGTGGGTGGAAGATGTCAGTGGTGTTTTTGATAATTGATATCCTGTGTTGTGCTACAGAAAGCAGTTCTTCATAGTCACAGATTAATTATATTTACTGGTGCTTTATGGTATATGGTAAATATGGTAGGTGCTGCAAGTGAAGTAAGAAAGTAAAATGTTACTCAATGTAGTATCCTTTTAGAGAACTGCCTGAAAAATTATTCCAGGCAGTTCTCTAAAAGGATACTACAACTCAAGTTGTGGGAAGGTTTAGATTGGATATTAGGAAAAAATTCTTCACTGAAAGGGTGGTAAGGCATTGGAATAAGTTTCCCAGAGAAGTGGTGGAACTAGAATTCCTGGAAGTGTTGAAAAAAGATGTGTAGATGGGTTGTGTAGGGGCATGGGCTAGTGCTGGACTTGGCAGTGCTGAGTGAATGATTGGAATTGAAGATCTTAGAGGTCTTTTCCAATCTTAATGATTCTGTGAATCTGTAGATGCTCTTCAGTTGCTGATGAGCCCTGTATTTATGAGCACAGTGTTGTGGTAATAGGGAAAATGCTGTTTTCTCTGCACTGGTGTTTCAGATTTCTAGCCTGGAAAAAGCATCCTTTCTGGGGAGAGGTGGAGACTGGTTTTTCAATGCTTGCTCAATTCTTGGCATTTCTGCTGTGACTGCTGATCAATTAGTGCTAATTGTGCTGGCTTTTGGGATATGGTCCTAGAACAGTCATCTGAGGTCGCCACTTTCTGTCACCTGCTGTCTTTGGACTCAGTTTGTGAACTATGATTTTTACTTGCCTATTTTTTCTTTCTTTTAAGAGAGGATGCATTATTAACCCTGAAATAATAATTTACCCTTCACATTCAGTTTTGGATGTTCCATATCAAATACTGGAAATCTCTTGGTGGTTATTCTCTCTTATTTTTTGCTACAAAGAGGAGTGTTCTTTTGCTACAAGTTCCAACGCAGCAAGCCATTTGAAATAAATGTCTTTCACCTCTTTCTGTTACTGAAATGAAACTTTAAATTTCAGAGGTTAAATGAAACCTACTCATTATTTGGCATTCTTGGGCACCTCTGAGAAGGATGGAAGCATAATAAAAGCCACAGATTACACAAAATCTCCTTTTCCCACTTTTTTCTTTATTTGTAAGCATGACAATTTCCTCTTTTAGAAGAGGGGGGAAGTGGGTCCAGAAAGAAAAGCGAGAAGCCTACCAATGATGTTTCACTTGTTTGCTATGTGTTTGCATGAGGAGTTAAAAGCAGTCCCTCAGCTATATATCAATTTATAGGCCATTATCTTTCACTTCATATAGCCCAGCAGTGTAATGATAAATTAACTCTGTTCCATAGTTCTTGGTAAAGAGGAATACAGTCTTAAACAATTCAGCTGTTATCTGAAAGCAGATAATTTAGCCCAGTTGTGGAAGGCTTTCATCCCTTATAACACTGTTCCCTCTATAATAAAGGTACTTCTAAATGAAAATAATGGTGATAATTAAGAAGGTTCAGTTGAAGGATTTGCATCTGGACATTACCTTCCAGGAGTACTGTCTCTAAGTGAGCTGATATGATAAGGCACTAACATAGGATTAGTAATTACATTACAATTATTTAGATTTAGAAAGCAAGCAGATTCTAGAATTTTTGAACTAGGCTAGAATTTTGATTAATACTCATTTTATCTAAACTTCCTTTTTATCAGATATCTGAGTTTGCCTTACTATTACTTGTAATCTTGAAATTTATCATTGCATCTTGGACTCCATGGGATGAGGAGAGCAGTTTTGTTTTAGTTGAAAACAAGTATATGTCTTCTCCTTTTTTTCAGTGGCAGAGGTGGTTCTCCATAAGGAGAAAATGTAACTCTGCCAGCAGAACCTGAATATATACATTTTACACTATTAATAATTATTTTGCAAGTGTTTGGTTGTGACTGAAATGGGGGATGGAGATGAAGGATGTTCTTTCAAAAAGCACTGAAAACTTGGCTTGCCTTTTAATTATGGTGATAACAATTGTTTTAATTGGAAAACAGTGCAAAAGAACCCCAAATTAGGCCATGGAATTTGTGATTGTGGAAGAATCTTTGGAAGTTGTGATCAGGTTCTAAGGACTACAGCAGGCTTTATCCCTTGGAAAAACCTCTTGTTTAAACTATCACTCAATAGCAGTCTAAAGTATAGCCTACCTTACTGTACTTCAGGAGTGCTTTTTTTTGTCTAAAGCAACATCATAGATTAACAGTACCAGGTAAAAGTTTCTCACTATGGATTAAAGTCATTTCAAGGAGGGAAAAGTGTCAAAGAGAATAGCATTGCTAGAACTTGGAACATGGTTTTATTTTGATGTTGCTGGTAAGTGACTGCAAGAGGAGGGTAGTTCCTATTGCCTGCTTGGGTAAAATGACAACCAGTTGAGATTGTCTAAAGCTGCTCACCTGTTCCTGTGGCATAGAAGGTGATACTCATTTGGGAACACAGGTAGTTGTTGGTACATCTGCTGATGGTAACAGTGATCAGAAGGGTGTTTCAGTGGAATGATCCTGTGTGGCTGAAGAGCAACTAATTTTTTCCATGCATTTATAATGAATCTTTGGTTTTAGGTTAACAGTTAATCTTCATACAAGAAAAAAATGAAAGAACAGTTGTGTGGAGTAACAAGTAAAGAACAGAAAATATGAAAACCAAAGGAAAGATAGTGAATGTGTGGTAGGCATCATAGAATGGCCTAGATTGGAAAGGACCTTAAAGATCATCTAGTTCCACCCCACTTACCATGGGCAGGCACACCTTCCACTAGACCAGGTTGCTCACCTTCCAGCCTTGACCATTTTCAGGGATAGAGCATCTGCAGCTTCTCTGGGCAGCCTGTTCCAGTGCCTCACCACCCTCACAGTGAAAAATCTTTTCTTAACAACTAATCTTACTGTCTCCTCTTTCACTTTAAAACCATTTCCCCTTGTTCTATCATTATCTGCCCATGTAAAATGTCACTTTCTCTCTTTTTTTATAGTCCTCCTTTAATTGCTGGAAGGCTGCAATGAGCTCTCCCTGGGGTCTTCTCCAGGCTGAACAACCTCGGTTTCTTAGTCTGTCTTCAAAGGAGAGGTGGTCCAGCCCCCCAGTTTTCTTTTTGTTTCTCCTCTTCTGGACCTGCTCTAACAGGTTCATGTGCTGAGGACTCCAGACCTGGGTTCAGAACTCGAGGTGGAGTTTCATAAGGGCAGATAAGAAAGGGAGGATCCTCCCTTCACCCACTGGCCACACCTCTTTTGATGGAGCCCGGGATGTTATTGGGGCCTGTGAGCTCACATTGCCATGTCCTGTCCAGCTGTTCATCCACTGGGTCCTCCAAGCTCCATGGGACTGGTCTCAGTCAGCTCTTCTTCCAGTCTGTACTCATATCTGGGTTTGCCCTGGTTCACATGTAGCACATTGCACTTGGAATTTTTGATCTTTGTAAGGTTCTTGTGGTCCCACGTCTCAAGTTGGTTCAGGTACTACTGGATATTGAATTTAGGAATAAGCAAAAGATGTGCTTTGGTTGAGACTCTATGATTCACTGGGTTAAAAGTATGTTAATCTTTAAAACTCAGTGTTTCAAATCAAAATTTGAGGAGACAATGAAGATTTTGTTAGTGAGCAAATAGAGACTTTAATATTACTGAGGTCCAGTACATTCTTCCCTGGAGGATCATGTTGGTTGTGTTAGAATGTAATGAACATGATTTTAGAAAAAGAGAGACCTTACAGGCTGAGCAAAAAATTAACATCTTTAAGGGAGAAGAAATTAAGCCATCTAATGGTGTTGCTTTTGCATATTTTATTAACTTGACTGTCAGCATGCCCACTCTAAGCTTCTTGTGCCAGGTGAGTGCTGCTAGAAGTTATGTCAGTCTATGTAAAAACAACCTATGTCATTTTTTAATCAAGGACAAATAAACCATATATGCATAGAATATACCTTTTTTTTTTTCTTGTAGGAAATCAAGGGAAATGAAGCTTACCTGGTAGTTGTTTTGATACTCTCTGAATGGCAGATCTAGACCACCATGCAATAAATTTTAAAATAGAAATGAGAAGGTGTAGGAAGGCTCTACACGATATCTTTTCTAGGCTTTATTCCAATTGCATAGGGTGTGTTGAAAGGGAACTGTGATTTAGATCATCTTAGAAAGCCCAGGGCATAAAGCGAAGTACAATAATTTGTCTTGTTTAGCATTGTTTAATTTGATTATAAAATACGTTTAGATTTTATGACTGTTTTGGTAGTGTCCCAGTATTTTTGCAAGAGATAAGTCTTTGGCAGAGGCATTTGTGTAATGACTTAGGGAAAAATAAAATCAGATTAAAGACACTTTAGAAAGAGAAACAGCTGGCTTAGAGTTTATAATGATGGTATGAATTTTGTGGTCTTGTTGTTTCACCTAATGGTGATCTACTGGGATGGTTTTTGAAGTCAGAATCAACACACTGAAATTGGAGAGCTGGTAGTTAGTCATTACTGCACTTGGAATATTGTGGCTTCAGTTTGAAAGGGAGTCTGGAACTTTCACAGGCAAGGTGGCCAGAGAAAATGAACCTGCTGGAAAGACAAAAAGATATAAAATAGCATAACTAGGCACTGAGCTACAGAATTTTGTTCTTCTGATGCAACAGTTTAGTAGATGCTCTAAGGTGAAAGTAGAATAAATTCCTGTTGCTGCAGGAGAAGAATGAGTGACTGGGTGACATGAAATAACTGTTCTGGAGAATTTCTCAGTACAGGAAGGAAATGAGCCGTGATCTCTAGGCAAATGCTGACATTTGTATTGATTTTTTTTTTTTAAGCTTTCCCCGCTTCCCCAGATCCCTAAAAGTTTCACC
Organism: Toxostoma redivivum; assembly: GCA_013397375.1. Lineage (NCBI taxonomy): Eukaryota > Metazoa > Chordata > Aves > Passeriformes > Mimidae > Toxostoma > Toxostoma redivivum. The sequence continues at coordinate 607,451 of VXBI01010438.1, forward strand.
AACAGAAAATGAATGCTTCTTGCTTATGACACAGCCCCTTCTCAGACTTTGCATTATTTCTGTGATTTGACTGCTTCAAGCAGCAGGACTGTCAGGGCTTGCACAAAGTGCTAAAAGAAGCTACACTTTCTTTTTGTTCGCTCTTGTGCTGTAAATCTATGCAGATGCACAGGCCATCACTGCCTGTGGCTTTCTTTTTGTAAAAGAAAGTACATTTTACTTTTTCTCAATGGAAGAAAGCAGAACAAAGGAAAGTAAATAAAGTGCTGTTCCTTTTGATATCTTGTGGCTAATTTTATTCTTTATAATTTGATCACAACCATGGGAATTCTGTATGCTGATATCTCCTGTTACTGTAGCTGGTTCTAGCAACTTCCTTTGCATAATCATTTGACAATTTTCGTACATGCTTCTGAGGAAAATGATTACTCCCTCTTCCCCTCTTTTCAATTTTTGTGAAGGTTTGCGAAATGGCCACCTGTCAGATAAAAGTCAGTGCACTGAAATGTCACCTACTCATTCCTCTGCAGGAGGAACTACAAATGCTTGGTGTTCACTTTTTGAGGGAGAAGGAAGCCCTCTTTCCTCTTCTTCATGAGCACTTTCCCAGCTGATGCAATGTAGGTGGAGATGTAATTGTAAGCATAAAGTAGAATGAAGCATTTTGTTGCTGTCTGTTTTGGAGAAACCTATTTCTGGTTTTCCTAATGAAGAAAGGTCAGGACTTCAAAGTAGTGTTATCCTTTATTTTGTCCACTTCTTATATTTGCTACTGCCATCTGGTTTCACTAATAATAGTTCTGAGATTTCGCAAAATGAATACGGCAAAAGGTTTTCCTGTGGCACCATTGGTATGTGAGTTCTTTTAGGGTGAGACTGTCTAGAAAAATATTAAATTGCCCTGTGCCTGTGATCACAGTGAAGCTGTGCATGGAAAGGAAAGCTGCTCCCTTATTCAGTCTTTTCTGTCGTGGTATTTTAATAGATCTGTGAATGAGGTGAGCTATGTAGTTCAGCCTGAGTGATAAAATGGATTTGATTTGAAATGAGGGACATAGTGCTGTGGAGGTATATGATAGGACTACACGAGAGGTCCTTTGAAATTGCAAACAGAATTTAGCAAGCAACCTTCCTAAGAACATCTGTTCCTGTTGATAGGCGAGTATGTACTAAATTTGCTACTGGAATTTAGAGAGAAGTATAAGCTGGGTACACATGGTTCTGCCCCAGCATTTCCTTTTGAATTTTTAATGTGTCAAAAATATTTTTTCTTGTGGTAGAAGCCCCAGATTTTTTGACTGGCACACAGAAAGGTGAGTTATGTACACATGCAAGGGTTGTGTGATGCTATAGATAGCATTGGAGATGGACAAGCATGTTTCAGGTAAGCCAGTGATTCTGGAAGATATTTCCCTAGTATTTGAAGACACTTTCCTTGTATTTGGGGAATTCAGAGACGTACATATGAATTTAGTACAGAAAGATCAAGTAGGCATTTGAGGTGACATTATCTTTGTGTTTCTAGTACATAAAGAAATAATCTGAATGATAAGAAACAGTGCAGATAAAAGCACAGAGACTTGCTTGTCACCTAGTCTTAGCCCAACACTGAAATCATCTCTTCCTATGTTACTTAAGAATAATTTTCTGGTCTGTTTAGGAAAGTTTGTCTACTTTTAAGACAAATTGAGTCACCTTTTTCAAGCCATTAAAGCTTTTTTTTTTTTTTGGTATTTTATTCTGATGTGTAAATTAAATTTTATTCCTTATAATTGAGAGAAGTATATTATAAGGTCCTTCAACTCACCACAAAGCTGAATTTACAGTTCAAGAATGTATTCCCATTGTACTTTGCACACCTTTCAATATATATTGAAAGACCATTGTGCTTTCTCCTTTCTCATTTACTCCTTGGGTAATTTGCAGTTCATTTAACTGTTTCTGAGAACTAGTGAAGTTAAGGTAAATGACACTTAGTACCATTCCCATATTCCCAAGGTCTGTTATCCTGTCACTGAAGGATATTAAGTTAACTTGACATGATGATAGCCTGACATGATTGATTTTTGACAAATCATGTGGGCTGGTGCTAATTTTCTTCTTATGTATGATGTGCATACTACTTTTTTCACAGGAATTGAAGTAAAGGTTATGGACAGTAAATTCCTTAGCTCCTTCTTTAATCCCTAATTTAAAGAGAAGAGTTAAATCTGCATTTTTCTGCCACCTTCTGTTGATGCTCAGAGATAACTGCTAATAGCTCTTAGACACTAATGGCCTATTATTTAAGTATTATTTCTCAGATTTAATAGGTTATCCATAATTTGAGAAAGCCACACTTATTAATTTTTGGCCGTTTCTCTCCTGTTGAGGCTCAGACTTTTGCTGCTTCATCTCTGTGGTTAAATAATTATCTGAAACACAATATTCCTCATTAGTGGGAGTGGAAGCAGAGGAAAGTACTGAACATTCCTTCCTTCTCAGCATAATTACTTAATAGCTTCCCTTTGTGGTCTTGTTACTGGCTTGAATAAAAACCTGCTGTTTTCAAAAAGTGACATCATAGATAAATACAGGAATTAAGGTATCATTTATTGAATTTCTTTCTATAAAGGAAATTAACTATTTCCTTAGTACGATGTTTAATTTTAAAATAATATAGTGATTTTGTTGTTGTTGGTAAAAATAACAGCTCCTCTTTGTATTAAGAAGGTGGATCTGCAGGCAGTGAAGCAAACTTTGGCAGGATGGTATAAAAGTGAGTCTAGAAATAACTATGCAGTCTGATCCAAACCTTAAACCTCAGTGTGTGTGTTATTACATGAATGCTTGAATTAGTGTGACACCTTTGCCAGTTTTTGAATACTCAGTTAAAAAATAACTGATTTTATGATACTAGAAAGCAGAAGCCTATTTTGAAAAACTTACCACCATCAAGGATTTGGCAATGTCTTCATACTTAAAGGTAAATGTGGAAATGAATGATATCTAGTAGTAATGAGACCTACCTGTCTTCCAAGGAAGGTTGGTTACATAAGGGTGTCTGTGTAGATCTTGCTGAAATGATAACATGTCCAGTTGGCAAGGATTTTGCCTCAATTACATTCACAGTGGGAAAGTGGCAGTTTTGGAACCTTTTTTAGCTAATTGGAAACTGAGCATATCATGGAACATGTTTTGACAGTGAATGGTATATGTAAAACGGGCATAAAGAAGAATAAAACCACAATAAAACCGCTCTTCTGATCACTTTAAGCATGAAAAATTTAAGTGGAGGGAATTAAAAAGGATTATGAAATTGTGCATTTTTACCTTTAAATACTGTGAAAGGCTTAGTAGTAAGTAGCAAATTTTTTAAGCAGATGATAAATGTTTGAGGCCACTGTATCATTTTTTAGGTCTGCTTAGAGAAATTTTGAAAAGCTCCATGGTGGCTCACAAACTGAGTTTTTCTGGAATGCACAATACAAATTAGACGTGCACAGCTATTTAAGAAATTATATGATGAATACTAAAGCAAATGACACTTCAATAAAGAAGCATAATAATAATAATGAAGAAAATTGAAGGCCAGTTTGATGAATTTTTTGATAAGAAGAATCATAGTATATGCATGTATATGCACAGAGAATACTTGCTTCTTCTGGGGTTGGCAATCTTTGGTTTGGAACTTGTTAACTGTAATGGAATCTTTGTTTAAATTAGGTCCAGCAGTGAAAGTAAGGGGAAATAAATGGATAATATATTTATAAACAATGAAGAGCAAGAAGATCCATAAGATTTAATTAATTTACCTGACTGTGCAAACACACTATAAAAATGCTGTTTTATACCTTCCTGTTAGGTGTTTTCTCTTGTCATACGTTTTCTGCTTCACAAGCTGGAAGACCATTTTGGTGCGTCTCAGAGGAGGGTAGTCTTTGGTTTTGTTTCCAATGTGTATCCATTTTATAAAGAATTAAAATTAAGAGCTTGTTCCGCTAAAAAGAGCTTGCTGCTTATTACTGCTGCCTCTCATTCCGAATTGTACCAAGAGTCTCTCTTTAGCCTCCCAGTTGTCTGTGTTTCACTTTCAGCTTGGGCTACAGACTGCCTTGAACCACTGCACTCCTTCAACCACTGCACAGCCTGTGCTTGTTCAGTGCTCTGCTTGTTGATATCCTTGGCTCCAAGCTCCTGGCTGTCAGGATAACACAAGTAATTAATCATAGAAAGCTGATCATGCTTTGCTAAAGTCTTAAGCTTAAACCATGAAGTGATACCAAAGCCCTTCAGTCCTTCAGTTGGAATTCTTGGCTCATGTCTCTCTGTGGGCTCTTTTTTTTTTTTCTTTCTGTCTAAAAGTGGACGGATGTGGATGGGTGCTTTAAGGCAGTGGTGCTGTGGCTTTATTTTCTGTACTTTTCCTCCCAAATATTCATGTATCCATTTATAGAATGCTCATTTGTGTTTCCTGTATTCTCAACAGGAGATGATGTTTTGCAGGCTTGAAACAAATGCCATCTTTTTCCAACCTAGGGTGGTCATCATTTTCTGCCTGTCTTATTAATTGGCCTTGTTGAATTTTTGGTGTCTCTTAACATTGTCTTAAAATTTTGGTCTGTGAATGCATGATTAAAAAGCTCTGCATGCAGCAGTAAGATTCCACTATGGACAGCTAAAGAACTATTTAGCTCTCCTCTTACTTTAGGCTCTTCAGTTTATATACTAAGAATTATTAATTACTGTTTTGTTGTTTTGAAATAACAGTATGTGTTTCAGAATTTTGAGCAGACGTGGTCTGTAAATGAAAAGCTTTTTCAAAACATATAAGCAAATCACTTAACATCATTAATCTAAACTAATTTTTTTACTCCATTTTGCCACTTCTATAGATTTTAAATGTAAAAAGAAGATGGAAGTGACTACTGGTTGCCAAAGGTCTGTGATGGCTGCATAGGTTAGGGTTCTCCTCCCTGCTGTGCCATGAAAGATGGTGGTTGAATGCACAGAGCTGTGATACTGCAGTGGATTAAGTTGTTCATTAAAAAAAAAAAAAGCAAAACCACCCCCAAAAGTATTGGTAATGTTTAAATAGTGGAAACTTTCACATTTTAAGTATAAAAATGACTGTTTTCTCATTTAGAAGTATATCTGTACAATTCCTGTCAATGTGTGACATAAATACTTACACATGGTCTTAAAGGATATTAGTTGATACATCCACTTTCAGATTCTCAATTTTCCATGGTTTTTTATGACTCCTGGATTATGTAAGCAGATTTCTCCTTTTTAAAGATCATTCTCTTAGACATTCGTCATCTTTAGACTTTCCAAGTGAGAAAACTCACTCCTTTGTCTACTGTATGGGTCTGATGTGTGATAGGTCATGTGCAAAAAAGCAGGAGTTAGGTTGTGGTCATTCCACAGTGGGTGATCTCTCAGCCCACATGGAGTTGATGTTCAGCTGCTTAAAAGGCTTCAAGTTCTGGATGTTCTGGTAATTGATTCTCAGTTGTGAAATAGTAATAGTGACACTCATCTTGGATGAAGGGAGATGCTAAAGTGAAGGACTTCTGATAGACAACATTTTTCCTAAATTTTCTATGAATGTCCATAATTAAAAGTTTAGACCAATTTATTCTTTTTTTTAAATAAATATATAGGCATGTAGCATGTGTCTTAATGTAGAAAACTTAGTTTAGTTAGATAAAACAGTAAGGAACCAAAGAAAGGTGATCTAATGCCTGACTTTCTTACAGACCCTCTATTGTGTATTGTTCAAGATATAACTTTACACAGTGATTAAACAATTCTAGAGACTCACAGAACTCTGGCTTTGGTATTTAAGTGCTCTCATTTTTTCCTACACTTACAAGGTTTGAGAGCAACAGTGTCTGCAATATTAAATACAAAACAAGAAAAGAAATTATATAAATACTAGTTTATCTTGACTAATGTTGTCTTTTATCTCATGATCTTCTTGATTCTTTGGGCCATTTGAATGCAGGAAGATCTGTGGGTGGGACACTGAAATGAGAAAGATCAGATGTGAAAGTGTATTGCCCATGAAGGCTGTGTGTGGGCAGAAGTAAGCAGAAAATGAGATTGACACTTATTAATGATGACCAGGTTAATGCCTGGAAGTCAACCTGATTCAGGATGTCTTTACATCATGTGAGGATCAGAACAGTCAAAGGGCTCCTGAAGCAAGTATTCCCTTGCTTGTCATGGGCATTAACATGCAATGATTTTGTCCTGTAGTTTGACTTCGTCTCAGATTGTGTAATACGTTGAAAAGAGGGAATTTTTAGTCTTCTCTTTGCTTGTTCTTTATATTCTAATAGCAAATAATTTTTCATGTATTGCTGTAGACCCAAGGTGGTGTTTATTCCACTGCATGATTGCAGTTGTAGTTTAACCTCAGCTGGCAACTAAGCATCATGCAGCCACTTGCTCTCTCCCACTCTGGTGGGAAGGGGAGGAGAATCAGGAAAAAAGCCCAAACTGGAGTTAAGATAAGTACACTTTAATAACTGAAAGTAAAATATAATAATGTTAATGATAATAAAATATACTACTACTATTACTACTAACTATAAAAATAATAGCGATGGGGAAAAAAAGGCCACAAGTAAAAAAGAGGCACAAGTGATGCACAATGACATTGGTACACAGGTGGTGAACAATTGTGAGTTCATCTCTGAGCAGTGATTGGTGGCTCCTCAAAAGTAAATTAAGATGCTTGTAAGATTATAAAACATGCTTTATGGTTGATGTATGTATTTGTTTAGAAAATACTTGGCCTTTAGCAAAAATGTGAAGGCAGCTTAATGTAAAACACCAGTTTCTCCCTAGAGGTCTTTATTAAGTGAATTATACCTTTGGAAATAAAAAGAAAAATATTTTTTTCTTCTCTGGATCCCTACTGAAAATCAAATTAATAACTAAGTCCAATAATCATTTGAATTATAATATTTACTTCTAGGAAGATAATAAAGGAGGTGTTCTCCATCAGTATGGATTAATGAAGATTGGTGAGATTCTGCCCCCTTCCAAAGGAAACTTTATTAGTCCCTGGTTTAATAATAAATTTAATCACTAACTAAATAATAAGATTTGATTTCTTTGTCTATTTCTTAGGTTCAGCAGCATACAAGTGTTACTTGTATTTTTAATACAGAGCTGTTGTTCAGGGAAATATTTTTGTTGCTGTGATCCAAGTTAAACAGCAGTTCATCTGACTGATCATCACTGTGTCTTCCTTGACAGAAATTTTCAGGTCTTGATGCTTGTGCTCACTTCAGGTTGAAAGTTTGTAGCCTGCTGTCAGTTAAGCAAGTTTGATCTTTGACTCTTTTTGCATAGTGTTGCTAGAAGTTGAAAGCACCATGAAAAACTAAGCGCTGTCTATTCTAAGACAAGAGAGCACAGAGAGAGTCATTAAGGGCAGGACTGTGTCTAAATGACAGAATGTGTGTTGTTGATAGTGCCCAAAATGTTCAGCACTAGATTAAGTGCTTCCTTCTGCAAGGCAGAGTAGATCGTGGTGTTGCCAGGCAGGTAGCATCAGTTCACATATCCTGTTCTCTTCCAAGGAAGTAAGAATAACTTGTAATTTTTTCATGTTTATACTTCGTCTATTACATGTCAGTGTTTTAAAAAGAAAAAAAAAATCCCTCTCAGCCAATGAGCTTATTTTTTGTTTAAAGTCTCCATAAAGTTTTAGTGTATGCCCTTTTCCTAGAAGTTTTCAGTAGCAGAGATGTCTTCAACACTTTCAAAGTGTTGGTATTGCATTTTTTAAAAGGGAAAGGTTGCCAAATCTTTTTTTCCATTTCCCTACTGCCCAATATTTGAATTGCAGCTGTGGATTCTGGATTTGGATGGCAATTATTTTAACTGTGAAATTGCTACTCCTAAGACTGCCTGAAGGTAAGGAGTTGTTAGCATTCAAGTGTTTTTTTTTTCTTTTTTTTTTTACCATTTTTATTACTGTAAAATAAAACCGTAATAAACATTTTTAAATAAACTGTTTTTAATTTGAAAAGCATCCTCCTAAACTGAGTGTTCTTCTTCCTACCTAGTGTTAGCACCTCAGTTTACTGAGTCCTTTTGTAATTGTGTTTCTTGATTCTTTACTGTGCTGCTACTTCAGCTTGCTTTGGAGAGTGAGACTGGCATAAGGATTCTGTGTGCTTTTCACAACATCCCAGTGACCTGGATTGTGAAGTGGTTGTAGACACCCTCTTTCTTGCAATTTCCTCTTTCAGTACAGACTGGTTAAGTTTCTTGCTGTGTCATTACAGATCAGCTGACAAAAAGGTCACTGACAATCCACAATATTAGAGTTTGAGCAGTAAGTTCAAGTGCAACAGACATGCATAGGATGTTCTCCAAAGAGTCCTGATTTCTCTGGGCAGCAGATATACAAAATAAATCATTACACCCTTCCAGAAAATTTGAATTAGCTTACAAAAATACAATGGCTGTTTTAAATTTGTGTGCTTACCTAAGGGCAAAGTAGCTTTTGATTAGATGTGTGTGTGAGCATATATTTTTCTGAAGTGTGGGGGAAATTGATGTTGCATGAAAGGCATTCCCTCTCACCTGCTTTAGCCCAGTGCTTTGATACAATCTCTCACCCTGATATTACACCTTCTCAAGAGTTGGCTGTGCCATAGCCTCAGGCAGGTATTTGTCCTGATGTGTGCTGCTGGCCTGGAGGCAGGAAGGCTCAAGCAGTCTCCAATGAGCAGTGTGCTCCCTAGCAGTGAGTGCGTGTTATGGATTATTGCATCAAGTTTTGCTGTTCCTGGGGTGGAGGGAGACACATTTTGTGCCACCCTCAGCCAGCTGTCTGTGGTATGACCTTAGTCAGGAGGTCTTCTGTACTGAGATTACAGAGGTTAGGAGATCTGATTATGGTGAGCTGTTGAATGACTATAAGCAGTATAATTATTTTAATCACTGTTAAATATTACTGCAGAATCAATGAGCTTATTTTACTGACGAATCTCTTGTTTCAGGCCTTGGTGACAAGTTCAAGTAAGTACAAAATTTGAATATGGATCTGTATGTGCAGTTCTGTGCATGTCTGTTAGACAAGATTGCAAACCTGGGGTTTGTGTTGTAAAAAAGACAACATCAAGGTGTCTCAAGCATACCTGAGAACTACGAAATTTAGTACTCAAGCTGTCCAGCTGGTTATTAAAATCCTTTTCTGCCTAATTAGTCTTTGATAGCTTGTCACTTAATAGCCTGTAAGAATTATTTATTAAAAATGTTTGAGTTTAAAGGAAAGTTGGAGAGGACTGGAGACTGCCTTGAGGTTGGATGTAAGAGGTATAATGAGCTGGCAGCAGCAATGTCTGTGTGTGGATTTGACTGCTGGCTTACTTTTTCCTGAGATTTAGCAGAGGCACTTCAGTGTGCTTTGGTGCCTTCCATGCTGACACGAGTCAGCTTTTTGAACCTGAACACAACCTGATTTAAAATCAGCTTAGAGGCATGTTGTGTTGTTTCATCAGTATTGTAATGATGCTTTTGAAACAGGCACTTGCAAAAATATTTCTCTGCTCAAGAATGTTAATGACATTGTAGATGCAGACACTTGTGAATAATATGCACATGGGGATGTGTAAATGCTGGATAGCTGTACCAAAAGATCCTTGTATGATTTGGCTTATTCCACCATATGTCTGTGGAAAGTGACATAGTTCAGTATTGCTGAAGATGTAGTGCTTAATCTGCTGAAAAAGCTAATCTATCATAAAATTGAGTTCTTGTAAATGTTGATTCTTTACAGGAAAAAAACAAAATACTACTATGGGAGCTAATTTGTGGAATAAGGAGGAAAAAAAAAACACCTAGAAAGACAGCAGCCATCCTAGATATTATTTTCCACCAAATCAGACTGATGTTTAGAACAAATTAATCTATTTTAATCCAGTTGCATTTTCTGTTGGGAGTAGATTAATGGTTTTAATCATTGTGTAGCATTTATGGTGCATTGTAAAAATGGCACTTTACAGAAATAGAAATTAAAATCTGAAGAACTTGCAGTCTTAATCAAAGCAAGTGGTAAATATTGTAAAACATGACTAGAGAGAATTTGTTCTAAACAAGCGGTGTCTGTTTCTCCGTTTGGTTGCAAACACATTGTTGGCAGATTTCTTTAATTATGTTCTTAGCAAGAGAACCAAAATAGGTGATGCTAGCAGTGGAAAGCAAGATGTTGTAAGTAGGAGAGCTTAATGTGCTGGAAGGGGAATCCTTCCCACGTATTCATGTAGGAAGTAGGTGTAAGGTATAAACTGGGGATTGAAGGGAGTCTCCAAACAGTTTGTGAAAGTGCTTTGAAAAGAAAATTGAGACAATGCTGCTTGGAGCACTGGAAGAAACTATTTTGTGCCAGATATATTTAAAATCAGTCTAATCAATAGGATGGTCAGAAAGGAAGAGGTACTACAGCTGACAGGAAAGAAAGATAATGTAGGATTCTTTTTCCTAGAAGCTGATGAGAAATATATTCACTTCATAAACATCCTAGAGGGATGGAACAATACTGATTTAAAACAAGTCATGGTATAGTCACAGATAACTTGAGAGGATAATGAGGTTGTTGTTTATGGAGCTGCTAGATGGAAATAAGGCAATTTGTCTGTGCAGTATTATATAGCCTTTAGCCACAACCTCTGGTAACTCAAAAATTCAAAAGCAGTAACTGTTTGAACTATAGCACTTACTAGGAGTATTAACAAAAGTCTTGGCAAATACTGTGTGTTGTGGAATATAGTTCTCAAGCCTTCTGTGCTTGAGAAAAGAAATTCAACTTATTGTTACCCTGCTTTCTTTGTCCTATTACAAATATTCTACATCTTGCAGCCACATGTCACATTGCCACTTTTCACTCATTTTATGTGAAGAGTAAATTATATGCTATTATCTGTTACCCAAATAATTCCAAATGCTGCATGTACAAAGGAGCTGTGCTGTGCTATGAATGAAAGCATTTTATTTATCTCCCTCAAAGTGTCTAGAAGTAATTACTTCCAGTCCTGGTCAGCTAAATATTGAATTCAGATCCACTCTGGGAGTACCCATCTTCTTAAAATTTAGGATAGTGTAATTGCTGTAGAAGTAAAATCTTTGTCTTTAAAATATACCCACAAAGTTAATATCTCCATTTTTGTTGCACTGAAATAGGGTGGGGGTTTTTTTTGTTTTAGCTGCTGCCAGTTTCTGCAGGTAAACCCAGAACTCTTTCAACATTATCTCTGGTTTTGTTTCCCCTTTTTTGTAATAAAGTGCCATCTGTTCAGTTGACAGAAAAATATGGAAGATTGCATGTTAACATCCATGAAGAAATTCGGGATATAGGCAGATATAAAAATAGCAAGAACTATTATTACTACAGTTTTATTTATTATTAACTCAATACATTTTTCCCCCATACACAAATGATTCTGGCATTCAAATGACTAATTTTACAAGTAGTGCAAATTCCACATGGAAATTAATCAGTTGTATACAAGTGCTGCATATGCGAAGAATAAGTGTTCAGCTGCATATGGGGGGGGGTTTTCTGATTGTTCAACATTCAAATTTAGCAACAGAAGTTTAATGAGTTTCATATTCTGTTCAAAGGACTTCACACTTTACCTGCTTTATCAGCAGAGCAGCAGAATCTGAAAAATTTCTAAAGGGAAACTTTAGAAAGAAGGGAATGATCCTTCCACTGAAGAAGGGATTGGTCTTGAAAACTGTAGGAAGTTGGAGCAAGACAGAGTGCTGGAGCTGGTAGCTGCTGTTCAGTGCCAGTGGGATGTGGCTCTCTGTATTCAAATCAGAAAAGGTCACTTGAGGGAAGTCTCTTGTAGCAGGTTTGTCCCTCCTATTTGGGTTATATCATCAAGTGCAGAACTTAGAGTGCAAAAACTGTTCTGGGTAAAACTGCACTAGAAGTCCAAAGGCACTGTAGGCATGCAGTCTGTAGGGTTATTTGAGAATTAGCCTGAAGCCCTGAGCACTAAAAGAGGACACATAGCAAATGTTTGCATTCCCCAGGTCTGTTCCTGTTGCATTTTTTTGTGCTTCCTGATACAGATGTGGCCTGTATCATGGCCTATCTGCTACATTAATGTACAAGAGCAGTATTATAGCTGGACAGGAAAAGCACTGCTGTTACAGTGCCCTTAATAAGGACAGCTTTCCAGGATCCTCCTTCACTCTTGCTGAAGCAGGTGTTGTGCAAACAGATTAAAAATATTTTCCCGCATTGATTAATTCAAAGTGCAAAGTAGGAGATGGATAGGTAGACCTAGGTATGTAATCAGAGTGGTAGGGGACAGGGCCACTATCCTCTTTGTCTAAGTAGCTGAGTATGAGAAATACCATTTAATGATGTCATTGTCATACAGTAGGATGTCACTCTTCCTAGTACTACTGGGTGCAGATCTGTTCCTCGGATTTGAATGTGAAGTGTGCTTCTTGATCACTTGGGGGAACTCAGAAATCAGCTGAGAACATCTGTCTGTGTATTCTCTGTAGAAATACTGGTGCTCCATTACCTGCCATCTCTCCCTGTTGTGTGTCCCTTTGTTCAAGCTTTGTGTTAATGAAGCAGAATAAGTTTGGTAGGTTAAGTCTGAGCATCAACTTCACTTCTTTTGGCTTTGTGTTTGAAAGGGGAGCCAGAGGATTGAATCAATTTTTTCTTTCTGGTTCTGAATTTCTAGCGCACACAAAATACTAGGAAAACATTATTATTATCTTGTTAAATAATAAAGTTAGGAGATGTTAGTTAAGGTCAATCATGTAGCTTTAATTTGCCTCCCTTGTATGCATGCATTATGATTTAGTCCTTAATTACATGTTTTTGCTCTCTTTCCACTCTCCTCTTGCTTTAAGCGTGAAAAAGCCAGTACTTGCTTACTGAACACCTGCTCAGGTGTTTTCTTTTTCTCTTTTCCTTGTAGTTTAATATGGGCCCAATTCCTTTTTAGATCATGCTGTTTGAAATCTTTTGTGAGCAGTATTTTTTGTTAGACACATATTTTACAATGCTCTAGAACATTATTTGTGGCCCTATAGTACCCAGGTGTTTCAAATATAGTGAAGTTGTCACTAAGCTGAGCAGTTGTACCTTTTACTCAGTTTTGCAGTCAGAAACAAAGTAGATAAACCATGCAACAGCTTCTGGATCCTTGAAGTGTTCAAGCTGCTTTTTCTTGCTTATCTGTGTTGTAAGTGATTGCACTTTTTAAACCTTTTGTTGTTCATAGAATACCTTTCACTGACTTTATCTGAGACTGCAGGCTCTTGGCAGAGCCTTCAGACTGGTGCCTGGTGTCTAAAGTCAAGCATCTGCACACAAGGAATGTGGTTTTGCTTCTTTTGGCAAGTATGGGAATTGGTATAAGGTGGTTTTGACAAACATCCTGCAGGATTTTTGTGACTGAGGTGAAACTAGGTATAGACAAGGAATCCTTTTGTTAAATATCTAGTCCAGTTGTTTCAGGATAACATTCCCTTCTTTTGCTGACAAGAAGGTGAGTGAAGGATAGGTTCCCATACTGGTCTTCTGCAGGCTTTGCACCAGATTTCTTGTTCAGTCGCTTCTGCAAATGTTGATTCTTCCAACTGTACCCTCCCAGACCCATTTTCTTGCTCTTTTCTTCTCTCCATGGTGGCTTGTTCCCATCCTGGTCATCTTCCTCAGCATGTCCAAGTGTTACTGCTGTGGCTTCCTATCTCAGTCTGCTTTTCTGCCAGTCATGCTTTCCTCCTCTCTCTGTTTTTCTTTACCCTCTAAAGGTCCCAGGTTCTCTCCAGCTTCCTTTTCCAGTTTCCATTCTCCCCACCTGGTGTTTCTGGTTTTTCTGTCACAGATGTTTCCACAGCCTGGTCCAGCCTATCTTCTTATTATTCCCTTTTTTGCCAGTTATGTTCATTTCAACTCCACGTGGTAAACCTGTGCCCAGGTTTGAAAATCATGCAGACTGGGCATAAATTTGGGGCACTGAGGCTGCTAAAGCTTTATTTTCCCCTGTCTGTGGACATGCTGGCTTTTACTTATTCATTTGTATATGCATCTATTATTTATTGAAATCCTCAGAGAAATAGTCAAATTTTGGTGTATTTTGATGTTGATTTATATTTTAATTTGGTGATAGAGGGCCAACTGCTGGTTCTGAAGTATGCTGCTATAGTTATTTTAAATATTGCTTTTTTCTTGTTTCTTTATTAGGACAAAAGGAAAAAACCACCTATAAAAATTGATAATTCTAGCCTGATTGTTGAAATTTTTCTGAAATTATGAGCCAAAAGTAAAGAGTTTGTAGTTAGTGCAGGTAATGTTAAGAACTGTTATGGCTTTATGGCCACTTCTGCTACATTAAAATATTGTTATGTAACTCCTCAGAGAACATAAATGGATGGAAATCTGGAATCAGCTGTTCTGTGTCAGGTTTCTAGAGCTGAGGTTTTGTTCCAAAATCTCTGAGATGAAAATATGCTGTCTTAAGGAGAGAGATAGTACGATTATTTCACTAATAATTTTTATTATACAATATTTATTTTTATCATTGATATATAGCTTATTATTTAGTCCTCATGGTATGTACAAGACCCAGATATAGACTGAGACTCTGGGGTAAATAAGTTTGAAGGAAGATGGATTCTGCCCTTGTGTATTTTTGCTCTGATAACATATTTGGGAAATAATTTTTTTAATAATTATTCCGTAAGTTAACTAAGCAAAAGTTAGACCTCCGAACAAAAACATCACAAAAACAAAAAACCAGTCTATTTAAGTATTTGAATTTTATTTTGGAGCAAGTAAATTGTATGTGTAAAGAATGAGAGGTGTGTGTGACTGGGTATAGGTTATGTCTTCCATCCTGAGCAAGTCTGAGGGCCTCTCCCAAGCAGAATTCCAGTAGAAGCAACTCTAGTAAGTTGGTGCTGTACTCATTAGAATGGGTAATAACCAGACTACTATGCTGAGGTATTTTCATGCAAGTAGGGCATTGCTGAACTGATGTTTCTGGTGCACAATATTTTTCCTGCACTGGTCTGCATATACATTTGTGGAAAGGTGGCAAATCTTATGGTAGCTTAAAAAAAAATGCTCCAGTCCTAGAAATCAGACCAACAAATCCATTTTTCATGCCAATAGTACAGCTAAAAATCACAGAAATAGAATTGGTAGCTATTAAATAACTGTAAAATATTGAGAAACAATTACCAGCTTTTGAGGAGATGCTACACCACAAAAATATTGGAGAATTCTTTAAATTTAGAGTAAAAAGGCCATCTCTCACCATAGAGAGTCATTCAGTCAGCACAGTATATTTATATCACAAAAACCTATTGATGGATCCCTATATGTATATTTTAAAGGGAGGGAAACCTACTGTGGTTGATGTTTTTGTGGTTAAAAAAGCCAAACCCCCTTGTGCTGTCATGGTGTAAGGAGTCTTCTTTTGGATTAGGTTTCTTGATGGACTTTTATGGTTCAACATATTAGTGAATGATTTGTGAAAAAAATGATGAATAATGGGATGCTGAAGTGTACTGCTTGAACATACGTATTAAAGACAGCAAAACTAAAATGTACTGTGAAGAGTTGCAGTGCTTTCTAAGGTGATTAAAATGGCATATGAAAGACTGTGCCAGAAGAAACAGTCCTGATTACACATGAACAGTAATTGGTTCTTAATTGGCTACACTTCAAAAAAGGATCTTTAGGGTAATTCTGGGTTTGAGTTTAGTGTTGTTTTAGACATAATTTTCTAAACAAAAGCAAGCAAAGACAGTTTCAGACATTGAAAGTAATTAATAGTTTCCAATAAAAGAAGAGAGAACAGAATGAAAGCATTATTTAAACTATTGCATGCCCTTGGTAAACGGTGTTACTGAATACTATGATTTTTGGATTTGCCTTATCCTCAGAAGTTCAGTATAGTGTAGTACAGCTCAATTACAAAAGGTACTGAGAAAAGTAAGTAGAGCAATTGGATATCCTGTACAGCTTAGAATGGGATGAAAGTAAGTAAATTATAATTCTTCATATGGAAACCCATGGGCCCATAGTCATCTCACTGAAGTCTATAAACTCTTTGAATAGCGGGGAGAAGATGAAGAAGGAATGATTTGTTCCTTATATCTCCTAACATGAGAATGAGGAGGTATTTAATGAGGCACTAAATTATTAAATAAAAGGATATACTTTGTCATATGACAGATAATTAAATTGTAGGACTTATTTCTGAGAGATTATATAGTGGCCAGATGTAAAAATGAACTTAGAGTGTTTGAACAAAATCATGGCAAAAAAAGTAGTCCATCAGGGTTATTAAACATGGTGTTTAGATTGCATCTGATTCATTAAGTCCCCTGGCTTAGTGATAGTTGAAGACAAGGAGAGTGTGTCAAAGGAGGGATTCCTGCTATTGTATAGTGTTGTACTCTTTTTAGTCTGATCTCTACAGCTGCTTTCAGCTTACATTCATGACTGTTCTTTGTCTTAAACCAGAAGGCAATCCATTCCCCTCTTCTGCCTTTATATAGAAGCAGAAGTAAAATGTAGATTCCTTCCTCGCAAAGAGGCTGAAGATCTTTTCAGGTTTCACATTGTTTGTATTAAGTAGTTTTATTTGATAGAATAGCACTACTGTCTGTTGTCCTATTTTGATCCTCTGAAATGCAAGCTATGGTTTTGGTTCAAAACTACATTCTGTCTTGAAATAGTAATTGGTCAAGTTGAATTCTTTTAATGTTTGGAAGTTTTTTGGGGTTTTTTTTGCTGTGCTTTAGGCTAGGGACTGATTTTTGTCCTCCACAGATAAAATGTGTTTTGATTGACATCAGTGAGCCAACCACTGAGAAGCAGTTTGTGACAGAAGAGGAGAAAAAGGATTCGCCAGGATCTAGACATGCATTTGCAGGATAGCTATATAAAATGCTGTCACAGGCTCACACAGATATATGAATTGTTCACTTGACAGAGCTGCCCCATTTATTGTTCCTTGCACACTGACTTTATTCTAAAACAGAAAAACTATCAAAACCTGTTCAAACTTGCTCATTTGTTTGCTTTAGCTTGAGTGTTGTTTATTTCTATCCCCTCTGCACCATATCAAGCAAAGAAATTTCTAAGCCCTCAATTACTGGCTGGAAGTCAGCCTGGTGTCTGTACATCTCAGAGGACTACTCAGTACACAAGGGAGGGAGAAAGTGTGGATGCATGCATGTACAGATATTTTCAATTAATCCCTTTCTAATTGGGTTACTGCTGAACTTAGTACTACCAGCACCATTGCGAGTTTTGAAACATTTTCACTTTTCCTCTGGGAGCTTGTTATTAGAGGTGGTAATCTCACTTCTTTTTGGTATTTAAAAAGTGTTTAAAAAATTGTAAAGGGCGCAAAATGTATCCTAAAAGCCCTTGAAACAGATGACTATTAAGCTTTTATGTTTGACTCGTGGATTTTTGAATCTTTAGCAGTACTTGACATTTGCAACCTGATAGAATAACCTCTTCCTTTGAATTCCTGAAAATCAAAACTGAAATTGTGGCTGGTAGAAGGTGTATTAAAGACTCAGTTCTGGAACTGTCTAGGAGAGCCAGTGCTCTCTTATGCATAATTCAACCTTACAAAGATTGTGTTTCCTATCTTCCATGTTTTCAGTAAGATATCTGTTGACTTCTTTGTTAAAGGCAAAACATTTATTACCAGTGTGGGAATTCTGTAGCTATTGTTTTCTTTGTCTCTGTGGTTCAGACCCAGGACTCGCTTTCAATGAACAACATTTTTTCTGATAATCCTTCCATTACAATTCACTGAATGGAGAATGTAGATTTTCAATCTCCTCATTTTTCTAAATGACAGCAGTTTAGTATTTGGCTAAGATACTGGTTAGGAAAGGAATAAAATGCAAATTAAGTAATAATCTAAACAGAAATTTTCCCCTGGAAAGTGTTTGCATGTAAATTAAAACAAAGTCAGTTTCATTTTGCCTTTCTGATGAAATGCAGTGACAGTTTTTATGTTTCCTCAACTGTAGACTGAAGTTAGTCTGCATCACAAAAGTTTGCCAGATTCTGAAACCTGCTTTAAATACTGATATTTTTTGAGTTTTGTTCCTATTTTGTTGAGATTTGAGCTACTAAGAAAATAAGTATACTGATATCCTGTATAGCAGAGCATTTCTTTGTGCTTGCTCGAGTGGCTTCTTGGTGAAACAGTATCACTTTTTTTTAACAGTTTGCTTGGTTGTTTGTTCCTATCACTCCCATCAGAAAATTGTGTGAGAATCTCATTGTTCTGATGTGTAGAATCCCTTGTCTTCTATGGTAGTTAATGGAAAGAAACAAGCTCCATGAGAGGATATTTCATATTCAGTCTTTGGGAAGAGACCTTAATTCTTCTGAGTTACCCTTGGAAAGATTGCATTTCCATTGACAAAATAAAAGGTGACTCCTTCAGGTTTTCAGTGTAAATCCTCTTGTTCTAGCACAAACATTTACAGCCATTCTGTAAAACTATGGAAAGCAGAGCATGGTTTCATCAGACAAGATTTTTTTTTTAAGACAGTAGTGGCAGTTCTTCACCACATAGACTTAAATACAGCTGTGAAAATATCAAAATACTGGTATGACTTTGTTATATGGATAATTTTCATGTTTTCTGTTAAAGAAAAATAATCATACTAGTAATAATGTAGAGGAGTGTTACTGAGTGAGTGAAAAGACAAATGGTCTTATAAATCCCTGTTTGTATGGAATGTTGTAAACAGAGCAAGTTGGCATAAGAATATTAAGGATATTAATGAGGGTGAGTAGTGGAGGGGCCTTGGGGTTTTTTTGTTTGTTTTTCAATCAATCAAACAAAAAACCCAAATGAAAATTAAATGTAATTAATAAATAAAGGTGATCAATCTGCCTCAAGAGATTGAAACCCAAGACTCACCAAAGGAATGCGTGTGATATTGAAGTTTTAATGGATGTTACAGGTGAAGGGTGTGCTCTTATTTCACCTGTTGAAGATTAAATTCTGACTTTGAATTTGAGCATGGACTCCAAGTTAGACTCAAGTTTACTTATTTACTGCAGAATCACATCCTTTCATTGCTATCAGCTTTCTCAGGAGCAGTGGTGGGAGAAATGTTCTGAAAAAGGGTGTCAAAGTTTTGAACTATGAACAGAAAAGAGATTGCAAACCAATAAGATCTTTATTGATTTCAGAAATTTACTTTTAGGCTAAATAAGAGATTTAATATGGTTGAAATGTTACTTTAGATAACCTCCTCTAAGACAGGAGTACATCATAAGATGTTTTTTAAGTCTAGGTTCTGTGCTGATGTGAAACCAATTATGAAACCACAAAATTCTGTTGCATTAGCCTTAGAGAAACTGAGGTACATCTCATGTTCTGCCACAGTATAAATGTGTGAAATGCATCAAACAATAATATGAAATATTCAAATGTTAATGTAATGGCCACATTTTGTCAATAAATATATAAGCAACATAAAGGTTGTGAAATCAAATTAAACCTGAATTTATTTAAATTTTCATATTTACTTTAAAACACAAGTGTGTACATCTTAATTATACATAATTATACACACTATTCTCTTCCCTAAAGAGACGTGGATTTTATGAACTACAAATATGTCTATTACAAAATTGCCAGAAATGTTGTAAGTAGTGTTTTGCTGGAGTACTTACTGCCCTAGTCTAAATTTATTCTTTTTTTTTCTAATTTCATTGCTGAGTTTTGCATAGGACCAGTGAGGAAATTAGGCCTTCTTAGTTTCACACATTGGCTTGAATACTTTGCAAATATTTTACATCTGGATGGGATGTTTATAACTTTCTTTCTTTCAATTGCTATTTTGAATAGTATTTTTAAAATGTTAGTTTCAAATCCTGACATATGGAAACTGAGTGTTCACAAAGAATTGGTTCACACCTTGCCTTTTCATTCCAGTAAAGTTATCCTCTGTTGGGATTGGATTATGTATCTTTCACAGAAAGCTTCTCCTAATATAAGGTTATTTGAAAATATATCAAGGGCTGGTGTGTGTGTATCCAAGTGTGCTGTGGTTGACTGACTGACTGGTTTTAAAAATAAAGCCTTACAAGATCATGAATTTCTCTATTTCCTTTTCTGCTGCCTTGTATGTAATGGAGTCCACCCTTGTTGTCCTACTTATGGAAGAAGTACTCAATGGAAATACTTTGACTACTGTCTTCTGCTTTACTTCCTTAGTATTGATCAGGTTCTTCCATGTTTAGATAGATCTTTGAAGCAGTTGATAAATGGAATGAAATTTCACTTACTACTAATAGTGATTTTGAAGCCTGTTGACTGGGGTAATAGATATCTTTTTTTCTCATGTGAAACTATGGACCGTAGAAAATCATTTATTTACTGCAAAGGAGAAAGAGATGCATATCTCTATGCTTACTGACACAGCAATGTGATAGTGCAAAACAAATGTGCAGTTGCTCTTTGAACAAGAGGTGTAATTTTACCAGCTAGGTTTTTGTTATAGTTTATCTCTGGCAAAACTATCATAAGAAGTTGACTTTGAATCAAAGACTATGTAAGCACTGATTAAATACAGTTGTATGTATTGCAGGTGAAGTTCTGTTAGCACCAGTCCTTTGCTGCAGTATTTCCTGCAATGACAGGAACTACTCCTCTCTTCTGAGGAGAACAACATTTGCATTTGATTGAAGACATAACACTTGTTCTGGGTGTATTTTCAGCAAGGGGTTCCATTGGGAATGAACCTTCTCATCAAGATTAGTTGATCTAGTGATCTCACTAGAAATCAGATGACTGTATAGAGTCCCTTTATGCCCCTCACAGGCTAAATTATTCTCTTGTCACGTGTGAGCTTTGCCTGCAGGGTTGGGGATTGTGAGCAAGCCCTTCATCAGTCACTGCCACTCTCCAGCCAGCAGGATGGAGAGGAAAGCAGCAGGAATGGCACATTTGCTTGCACAAACACACCGTACTGTTCCTTCTGTGCTGAGGTTTTTCTTCTGACAGCTGTGCCACTTCTCAGGGTCCCATTCTCTGCTGGAGTGAGTGGATTGGGAGCACAAGCATGTGGCAGTTGGTGCTAATCTGATCAACAAGTCCTGATGACCCAAAAGTACTCAAGTGGTCTCTTGACTGAGTAAGACTTTATAACTACCTTTTAATACCCCAAATTTTATTTTTTAATTTTATTTTTTAAGTAAAAAAGCACATTAATTTCCCAATGAAAGGAAAGAAAGCATTTGCTGCCTGTGAGTAGGTATTGGTAAAAGCAGAATTTTAAAGAAGTACCCAATCCTGTGTTACTTTCAATGCATCTGAATTGAAATAATACTGAGTAGAAAGTGCCAAGGATTTTAAATCATCAGTTGTAGGTTGGGATCTTTCCCAAACTGAATTTACTTTTATATGATGCTAAAGGCCAAATCTATCACCTAGGGTTGCGCTGTGCATTGTGGTTTCAGCATAGAAACTCATGTAAATGCCTCAGTCTGTGTACAGTTATTAATGTTGCTCTAATCTAGAGGTCTGCATCAGGTAATGAAACAGATGCTAATGGATGGTGTATTCATCAAAACTCTCCAAGGACTACTTTGGATCTTAGTCTTGTTTGTTTTAATTTTCATTAGGAAGCTGATTGTATGCATGTGTGTCAGGATTGTGAAACAGTGCTATAAATATCATATGGGGAAATCAGCAAATACACGTTTCTAGAAAAGTAACATGCAGGGACAGGAATTTTCCATGTCATAGAGTATTTTACGTCTTCCATTGCCTGATTTTTGCTGGCAACATTAATCAGTGTAATTAAGGGAAATAAAACTCCTGACATGACAGAAATGAGTTCATGTTGGTAAACCTTTGTAACTAAACTAGTTCTGGTGTTTGATTTAGATTTTTTTCTTTAATATCTTCTGGTATAGCAAACAATGTATCTATTAATTTATTAAAGGAGACCTACATGACTTACTTTATTGGAAATACTCACTGCCCATATATTTTTTTTAAATAAAAATGTCTACACTTCTTTATCTGAAATGCAAAGTTAATAATTAGCAAAGACCTTGAAGTTAATTAATTTTTCCCTCTGAAGTGTATAACCCTTCTATATGAACAGAAAGAAAATAAACACTTGAGTGGAATCTCTTCTAAGCAATTGAATTACTATTTTAATTAATAATTGTAATATTGTAAATTTTGTAATCTTGCAATTATTGGAGTTTGGAATGGGTGGAAAGTACTGCTGCTGGACTGCATGAGGTTCAAGTAGGAACAGGTAGTGAGTAGATGAAGGGATCTGCCTTCCCTTTTGCTTGTTTCCTATCACTGAACAGGCTGTGGCCTTAAATAATGATGTCTCCTTCATTGCTGTTTCAAAAGGACAGAATAAGTTTATATTCTTAAAGAAACTTTTAAGCAGAGGTCTTGTCTTCCATATGGCAGTGCTTTTTGAGATAATTGGGAACTTTGATAACAGTGAAATACACCAGAAATCTCCTGTTGAAGGAAGTTTTAAGAAGCATAGCACATTGCTTGCCTCCTTCATGTTGACTCCTTCAATTGTTTTCCGTTGACTCCTTCTAGTCTTATGTGTATTTTTTATCTTACAATTAATTGAGGAACTCATTTCTGGTTCTGCATTTATGATATGTGTGTGTATGTATATATATATTTTATTAATGTGTTTATACCTCAGAAAGTTTCAGTGTGCTGAAGGCTCTCATTCTAAAGGTATCTGTTCTTAGCATGATATAGAGCTAGATCACAGTCATTTTCTTGTGGAGTAGATTAGATAATTTCATAAGAATAAACTTATATTAAAAACTTGTATTTCTTTAGAGAAATTTCCTGAGGAAATAAAGTTAAGCTTTTTTACATGAGTATTTGGCTGTTTTCCCTTGATTCTGTTTCCAAAGAGCCAATAAAGATTTAATTTATAGTGGTTTTTAATCAGTGTAAGTCTTTTGGGTATATTCACAATATAGATGTGTTAATTGCTGCTAGTTTTGGTTTCTACTCGCATTGTCTAATAAGCTAGTTTGTAAAGGAACATCATGCAAAATAGTTCCTCTTCAGGTTTATTTAAAATATTTTTGAAGTGACAAAATCCTATATGTACATACTGTATAGTCCACTTCTGCAGAAGTGAGATTTTCCATTTAAATTGGGGTTTGTGCATTATTTTTTCCAAAATTAATGCATAATTAAGTTTTTGTCTGATTTTGGTAATGCTAGATTGTTGCAAATACAAGTTGTTTTCAGAATGAATAGCAGAAGTGGCAAGGCAACTAATTTACAGTAAAAATAAGCTGTTAAACTGTATTTTTGCAAAGATAATTTTCTATAGCTTGAAATTTTACACATTCATATGCAACACATTCTTTTCACAAAATGAACTATTTCCCTTCTTTGTTATCAAAAGAATGGTATTCTTAGTGCAGATTTGCCATGATTTTGGTAATGTTCCCTTTAATTGCCTTACAGGATACTGCTTTGCAGAATATCCTATCTTTGAAGGAGCATTTTCCATAGAATTTCATTTGTTAGTTCTTCCAAGTTCATTCTCATAAACTTTAAAGTAATAAGTATTTCTACAGCAATTCATGTGAATGTATTGCAAGGAGAAGAAACATGGCAAGAAATGAAAACTGCTGCCTTTATTTTTTTACCTAGGTTTTTTTTCAATGTGTAGTATATTAAATGTGCATTGATAAAAGTACATAGCATGCAGAATACAAAATAATGCGGGACAAGACCTCCTATTTTGAATAATTATGAATTGTAAATGGGAAGTAGGGCATAGGTAGGAGACACAGTACTGCACAATGGTTTCAGCAGTGTAACCCCAGCTTTGCAATCAGCCTTGCATTGACTTGCTGAGCTACAAGAGCTTCCACCCTAGATGGTTGTGCCAACCTGTGAAAGTGAAAATGGTTTATTTCTCCCGGACACTGCAAGTGCTGTCTGTGTTACAATTCTACAAATGAAACTGCTTTGTAAAACTGTATCACTGATTAGGACTTGAAAGGTCATGGTCACTCGTTAACTTGATTCTTCAGGGAAGGTCTTACGAGTTTTGCCCATGGATTTTGCTTTAGTCATGGGCTGTCTTGGCAAAGAGGAGACCTGCTCTTTTTCATATAACTTCCATGCAATTTGAAGTTGTAAGTCCTAGCAGGCAAATGATGAAAACTGAACAAAGGAGGTGGAACAGGGTACATGAGTACAAAACCAAAAAATTACTTGCACTATAATTTTTAATCTGAGTTCACTACTTCTGTTTTTACTATCCTTCTTGTGGAAAGTGAGTGTTATTTCCAAAGGCTTGTCCACATATTTTCAAGAACACTTTCAGAGATATTTCTAAAAATTGAAGGGAGCTCAATTAGAGATGACTGTGATGGTTCACCACCTGTGGATTTATATATTACAATTATAAAATTGCCACAATGGTTTGCTTTTTTTTCCTGACTGCTTTCCTTCTCTCTCTCCCAGTGTGCATGATACTGTCACTATATCTTTGGATTTATGTAGGTAAGTTTAGTAAAAAACATCTTTAAACTCTGTTATAGAGAGAAGGATGATCTTCAGAATGGAGAGAGCTATGGATACTGCTATTACTTGTAAAATAATGACTTGGACAAGATGACGTTTTAATCTGTTCTTTCTAGTCTAAAAGCTAAATGAAATATGAGAGTAGGTGCCTCTTGCTGCCAATTAATAGGAAAATTCACAAGGGTAGATTTTTTCTGAAACATTCTTGATGAATGGAGAGAAAGCATAACTATTTATGATGAAAAGGTGATTTTTCAGCCACAATCCTCTTTTGCTTATTGTGTGAGTGCCCATTTGAACTTAGGTTTTATTTATAGTTGCAATAAAAATAAGGCTGGTCTTGCTTAATTTCTGGGGTATGTCTCTTACCCAGTAGTTAACTGCTTGCCACAAAGTAGGCTAGAGTGGTGCACTACTTTGACTTTAGTTCCAACACCTGAGAACTTGTTTTCTAATTCTCCTGCTTGGAGAATGATTTGTGTGTGTATTTTGATGTTCCTTGTTTGCAAACAACAGTGCGTGCAGTCTAATTAGATGTATTTAAAATAAATATTGAAGTCTCTTAGTTATGAACAATTGATAGTCTTCAGATCAAATGTCAGCCTACAGGCATATAAAATACAGTCAAAGACAACATCAGCAAGAAGAATATGGGTGCACAAATAGATTTTGCATAAATATATATATACATACACACACACACACATATATATTTATGATAAGAATTAAGGCTTTGGCTTACTGTCTCATAAGTGGCCATAAGTTCTAAATTGTCTATCCCCAGAAGTGGTCTTCCCAGATTTATGAGATTGTTGTTTTTTTCCCCTACAAAGTTAACAGATATCTTTTGTTTCCTTCTAAGTCTGAAAAGGTAAGAAATAACTATAGATCTATTAAAAGTACTCTTGCAATTTCAGCTTAAAAAGAAGTCAAAAACTGAAATCTGGTTGTGTGGAGTGTGCCAAGCTGGTGTACTGGTCCCAGTTCCCCTCCTGTCACAGTGCTGTGGTTGCCTGTGGCGTGGGGAAAGCTGAGCCCAGAAAGTGCTCTGAAAGCTGCAGTTTGCCCTCCTCCCTTGGCAGTGCTGTCATTAGGAAAAGCCCTGCTATGGAGAGCAAAGCTAGCTGGCTGGCTTCTTGATGCAACCAGAGGCCTTACCGTTGAGACTTGGGGTTGTTTCCAACCCAAGGTGAAGGACAAATGGTATTCATTCCTATTGAGATAGTCAGCTTTGAAATTTTTAAAATTTCTATCATCAACAAGATAATGTCAACTTTTGGGCTTTTGCTGTTCCACCCACCATGCCTCACTACCTCGTCTTTGGATACTTGTTGCATAGGGATATCTGACATTTTGGAAACATTGTTAGATGCTAGTTAGAAAGACAACAAGGAATGAAAGCCCAAGTTTATGATGCTATTTTGACTTACTAGCTCTGTAAAACAGACTGCTTTAGATGTTTACCCTTATGATCAATGCTGCCATGCAAGGTGCAACAGTTGCAATGTGAATTCTGGTCCTTCTGAAGGAGGCAAAAGATATGTGGCCAAAATACTAATTTACTCCTCTCTAAGCCTGCTGCTTGTGGGTGACCCAATAACCCATCACACTTTAAAAGAATGTATGATCTATAGATTTTTTTGTTATTGTTTCTGTGTAATATATAGTATAGATGCAAATCTCACTTTAGAAGAGTGGAATAAGTCTCTGTAATAATAGAATCAGATTCAGGACCATCCCATGGGTGAAAAGAACATTTTCTTTATGTGGCAACCAAATATTAGAAAATATTGAATGCTCACAGAGAAAACTTGAACAAGAATAAGAGCAAATATATAGGCTATCATAAAGTTTCTGCAGCTTCTTTTTTGATAATTCACTACAGTAAAATTATTTTCTGGAGAAAAGAATCAGGCACTGCTTATTGCACAGGTGTGTTTAATAGTTCAGAAAAAATGTGTTGACCTGTCCAGATGCATGTAAGGCATTCTTTTGTATGCATGATATGCATAAATTATTTTTAAATTTTAAGAAGGAGAGAGAAGATTAAAGTATTGTAATTATTGAAACTGTAGTTTCTGTTACAGATCATGACACATCTCTGATGTAATGGATGCATTTTTTTCAGCCTCTGCTCTGCTTCTGGGGTGTGTGTAAACTAACATTTTTAAAGCATACAAAATGCCACACCAACCTGTCTGACACTGATGGCACTACATTGGTCAGAAAACATCAGATACATGATGCAGTAAGGACAGTGTTTCAGATTTGCAAGCCTCATATTGGCATTTTGGGAATTACATGGATTAAGATGATTCAATAATCAATATGTGTGGCTGTAGTAATACACTAATGTCTACCCCTCATTAGTATATATGTAATGATTTAAAATAAGAGATAATTTTTTTATAGAAAGAAAGTTGTAGGAGAAGCAGCAAAAATATGAAATTTTATATTTAATACATAAAATATATATTTCATAAATGGAAAAAAAATTAACAGTTTAAATGTTCTGTTGATTTAGCTGCATGCTCACATCTGGAAGGTGAGTTTTGAGGATGGTACACTGTAAGTTGCTTATTAGATTCAGAAGATATGATCATATTTCAAACAATGTGTATTTTGTGGAATAATCTTCTAAAGCAGAGAATTTTTTATGTATCACTGGTGGGGAAGACTGTATTTTATGTTCTAAACTAGGTCTTTTCTCTTTAATATTATTCATAAGCTCATGCATGGTATTTCCTCAGTGACAAGGAACAATTGTTTCTATTAAATTCTTACAGATTTATTTAAAATTCATTAGGAGAATTCAAAAGACTTTTTTTACCTTCTCATTTGCAATGTGAACTTTGTTTTGCAAGTGTTGTCTTTTGCTCTGGCTCTTGACTTTGCTTGATCCTTGGTATGACTCTGGGCTGCCTTCACAGATGCTTGTTCCTCCCCTCTACATCTCGGATTAGCAATGGTATATTTCTGTCTTGATTGACAAACTATTTGTAACTCCAAGTGGCATTCTCTCAATGATATATAAGAATGCAAAATATTCACTCTTAACAATTCAGTTATGCTTTGATTGTTGGCAACCTTTTCCCTATAGAAATCACTCATAGGATCATTCAACTCCTTGCAAATATTAGCTTTTCTGCTCTCCTCCAGCCTTTACTGAGGACAGCAGAAGGGAAGGAAAGGTTGTCTGCTGTGGGTTTGGTGTGCTCCCAGGCTGGCAGTGCCTCTGGCGTGGAAGTACCCAAGTGTTGGTGGCAAGGAAGTGGCCAAAACAGAGTTTACCTCTGGGCATGTTAAGTTCGATGATGTTCAAAATAAAGCAGGAGGCTATTTTTTTTTTTTTAAGCTGCTGTAATTAATATTGCTCCTCCCAACACAAAATCTACAGCTGTTCCTTTGTGATGGTGCTTTGTGCTGTTTGACTTTTGTTGAAAGGGCTTATTTCAGCAAGCAGCTAATGTGTGCAGAGTATAGAAATTACTTAATACGTCAGCTTGTCTTGCTGCAGTGAATCACGTTTGTAGATCTGTTGTAAATTCATCTGTTTCTTATGAGTGCTGATACATGATCAGTTGATTTGACAGTAGGCTTATGGCATAGGTAAATTCACGCTTCTTGCCAGGCTATGTAGCAAAATTTTTCAGTAATAAGTGCAGTAGTAAAACATACTGGAGCAGGAATATACTTTTTCTTTGTGTCGTCAATCATTTCTATAATTCATTTTTATAACCTCCTGCAGCAGAATAACTTGTTTTATAATGCTTTGCAGTGCAGTGTTTTGTAAAGGCTTGAATTTTGAAATAAATTCAACCCAGTAGAAAAGAATAAAAAAAACCTACTTCCTCCACTACTTTTGCTTTTTCTCTCTGTTTTCCTTCTTAGCCCTTTGTCTTTAATCCATAAAGATGCATGCTAACTGTTTTTACTGCTTCATAGGTTTTAGCATCTTCCTTTTGTATTTTTTCGGTTTGCTTCTTTCTGTGTTTTTACTAGTTAGGGTGCAGTACTGGTACTTCAGGAAATAGGTTGTTGATATGTAAAAAGGATGGTTTCCTCTCTACCTGTGACACACAGGTCCCTGAGATGTCAGTGCCCTGTGTAGCCCATCTTTCATGCCAGTAGTTTTCTTGTAGCACAAAGCAGTGAGAAAGAGATTCCTATATCTAAGGCTGCTGTATATCTCAAATCTGCAGCAATCAAAAGAGTAGCCAAATATCTTTGTTATACTGTGATTGGACAAGTAACCTGCCTGTCTAAACTCCTTTGAAAAATTGGTTACTTTGTTACATGAGTAATTCCTTCTCCTTGTTTCAGTGCTGCAGGATTTCTTTGCTTAATTCCCAACTGGAGCTACTGGCTAAGGCCTTGGGCTCCTGTCATCTGGTAATTTTCTTTTACCATTGTAGCTGCTCCTTAAATATCAGATCACACTGCTTTTTCTGGATATAAGTTGAACAAGATTCTCCAGAAATAGTTTTTCTTTTAGTGATCCCAGGCCCTTGGCAAGACCTCAGCTGCATCTTCTTATTAATTGATCTCACTTCATCTCCATTGTCTTGTTCCCATCAGCTCTTAAGTGCTGAAGCTTTTAGGTGCTCATAGCCCACACTCGCCAGATGGCAAGTTATCTCTGTAGGTGTGTTCAGTGCAGGCTTCCCAGTTTCAATCTAATCATGCTGTACATCATCAGTTTTTAAAGAGGCATTTGTATTCTGGTCTGAGGTAAATAATGGTTCTCAAATTCTGCAGGGCCTGTCTTACAGGGTCATTCATCACTGTGGCTAAGCAAGGAAAAGGAGAGCCAAGAAAACTCTGCTTGGTGGACATTGCACATAACAATTATGTGGGGCAATTGAGGCTCTGAAAAAGCTTAAGCAGTAGCTGGTAAAAGAGACGTTTCTCATTTCATTAGTAATTCAGAGTTTAAGTGCACTAATTTGTATATGCCATTTAGTCATCTCTGTGTCCTTCTGTCAATATCCATTCTTGTTGTCAGGAGAACACCCTTCCTGAACTTTCTCTCATTTGCTTCATCCTCAAATTTGATGTGCTGCATGGCCTACAGTATCCTCACTATGCTAAAAAGACCAAAAAGTTGCCCATTGCTCAAAGACATTGCATCTTGCAGTTTGTATAAATATTTTCTTATTTTTTCAATTGGAATATGTTTTAGAAATGAGTATATTCCAATATTCACTTATAAAAAGTCAGACTAATAAATGAAAGACTGCAGGAAAAACCTAGAGTATCTTAAAAACTCTCATAAAACTTTTTCCTTAACTATAAATTTCTTCTCCCTAAACACATTTTTGTGTTTTTTTTAGAGCTTTGAATGCCCATGTGTTCAGTTAATACTTCAAGTTGGGAAATAAATATTTGAAAAGTAAGTCAAATACAGCATCTGGCATGGCTTTAAAAAAAAATCTTATTCCAAATAATTTTGATAGACTAATACAGTTACTGAATTATAGTTGTGTTTACTGTATCTGAATATTTTTTAATTAGGTTTAATGTTTCCTATACTATTACAGTCATTTTTCACTCTAGAGAATTTCTACAGAGATTTCCAGTAAGAACTTCTTTCTTCCAGTGTGCCTGGCAGCTTCTGTTTTCTCAGAGGGGAATGTTTATAGGAGGCTACTCTAAGTGATCACTGTAAAAAGAGCATTTTTTCCATCTCTGCTGGGATTCACCCATCATTTGTGCTATCCAATAGCACAAGTCAGCCTTTGTCCTTCCTTCTCTGTTAGAAATGATGGGAATTGGATTTTTCAGACATTTCTGTAAGATTAAGTGAATGGAATTGGATTGGGTATGTTTTGGAAATTAAAGTGTTGGAAGGAAAATTTCACATATCTCAGAGAAAATTTAAACTGTTTTGTAAGGTGTAGTTGATCCAAAACAGATTAATTTGATCCAAATGCACAGGTAAGGGCACATGAGACAAGTGTGGTAGCACTGGAGGAAAAAGGAGATGAATAAAAAAGAATACACTTTAGTTTGGATTGTTTTTAGCATCCCTAATGTATACTTCATATGGATTTTCCAGTAGATTTTTTTCTCAATAAGTTCAAATGGGGAGCTTCCATTAAAAAGTTGCACTCTTCTAGTATTCAGTATGTCACTGGCATAAGCCCTGTAGGTGAAGGTACCTCCATGTGATTTATTAAGTCTGTAAATTACTGAAAATAGTCTCATTAACAAGTGCTATGGGAGGAGAGAACATTGTGAAGCTTGCTGCGAGTAATTTAGAAGGCACAATTTGTATTCTTTCATTTCTTCCTTTCATTTATTATGAAACCTTAGTATATCCAGATGGAAGGGCTACATTAACCAAAAATAGAAAAGCAGTTGTTAAAAAAAAGAGGCTGCAGAGAAAGGAAGACTCCTTTCCCAATTTAAATATATGACAAAAAATTAATCAAACAGACCTTACTCATTTGAACTGAGTTCAGCAGTGGTTCTGGAGGTTCCTGCTTCTGTATTGGTGTAAGACCATAACTCAAGTCAGTAGAAATTCTAAACAAGTACAAAATTATGAAAATGGTATCAAGGCGATGTAGGTTACAAAAAACCCCACACCTGTTCGACATTATTAACTCCAACACAGTTTTAAAGTTTTGGATGTCACAAGTGTCTATAACCTTTTTAGATTAGGAGTGCCCTCTATATTTGAGGTTTATAAAGTAAAGTATCAAACAACTTAGAGCAACGAAGAATTGTGTATTCAAAGTGCATCTTTCCTGCAAGTGTAATTACATTTCAATAAGACCAATAAGCATCTGTTGTGACTATACTAAAATGTCTCCAAATGTAGTAATAATTATTTGTGTTTTTAAACAGAAGCAAATAATCTGGAGATGTTCAGAGAGAGATTCTTATAATGCCAAGTATACATTTCAGTGACCACTTGTATCACCCACTAATGCTGCTCAATGTCAGTACATGCCACTTTTCTTTGATTGCTAATGTTCCTAAATGGATATCTTATTTCTCTTTAGAGTGGTGGAAGACAGTTATGGTACAGACTGATCACAGAAATTACTTAATCACAATTTCTGCATCATATATTAGATTATTTCATTTTCCAAAAGAAGCATACTTCTCAGGGACACAGTAGTTTTAAAAGCTAAAAGTTCACTTGTTAGTTCCTGCAGCAAAACATTATAATTTTTTTTCATTGTCTGTCTGGAGAAAGGTACTGTTTTCACTTGTAATTTTTAAGTAAGTTTTATTGATCAGTGTATAATAATTTAAAATACTTTAAAAATAGTTGAGATTAATTTGGTTAGGCTGTTAATTATCAGCAGAATTAACTTCAGCTAAAATAAGGTGCCTTTAAGTAGAGATGTGAATAATGAAAACAGAACTGAGAAAGTCTCAGGGGTGATTGAAAGGATTTTGCATAAACAAGATGGTAATTTAACCTCAAATAAGTTTTTGAGATGTAGCATTTGAAATATATAAAAGACTTTGTAAGAGCTATCCCTTTAATCCTTTTCAGAGCCTGTATGTTGTTACAATAGACTGCAAATATGCTTCTTATTTTAGAATAGTAATAATTACTTGATATTTTGCATATTCAAGAATGTTGCACATAAATTAATCCTCAGAACTTGTGCTAGTCACATGACAAATAATATGGTCATTGGTTTCTGCCTGCAATTCACTGCAGAAATTTTCTAGATTGTTATACTTGTGAACAAGAATTAGCTTTTCAATTTGAAATCCTGAAAGTCAATCAGTCAAGTTAGCCTGCAGACGATGCCTAGCAGAGGTGGTTTGGTCACTCTTGTTGTGGAGATAGAAGCTACCAACACAATGATTTTGTTTATAGGTTGAAGGTCTGCCAGCTGAGTTTTGGTGCTTTATTTTCTGACTAATGGTAGATCTGATCTGCATTTCCAATTCTTTGTGTTCTGTACTCATATTTGATACCTTAAAATCACAAATTTGATTTTTTGGGGGGGTTCAATGTAGCTTTCTTTTAGTCATTAATTTACAGTATCTCAGTTCCTGTAATGCAGTGGTAAATTATAATCTTCTTGCATTTGTTTCAACAGCTTTTTCTACACAGAACCTCTGTTTCTGTTAAAGCTGCAATGCTGTATTTTAGGTAAATCTGTTAAAGATGAAGAATAGTGTAGGCAAATTTTTCGTGTTTCTGTTTATTTTTTGATGTTTTTTAGCATGTTCATACCTTGATCTCCATTGGCTTTCATTTAGAAAGCAGTATCACTTTTTTCAATTTTTTTGTGCATTTTTGAAGGATTTTCTTTTGGTGTTGCTGTTGTTCCTATGGAGCTTTTTGGAAGTGGGTGTTTTGAAAGCTGTTAAAAATAAAAACTGAAAAAAATCAGTCCTAGTGGGGTTTCAAACAAGGCCAGGTGCTTATCTAGGCATTCAGAACATCAGCAGATGGTAGCATGAGAAACACTGACTGAGGTTTATGCAGCATGGGTGTGATGTTTGAATATTTTATTTTGATTGTTGCAGAACTGCTGCCTATCAGCACAACTATCTTTTCTGTCCTGGAAAAAAGAAAGCAATGGTGAAAAGGGTCATATGCCTTCAGTGGGTATTGACTTTTAGCAAATTAACAGTCAATGCAATGTCATGCAATACTTGCAAAAGTATCGCAAGGTAAATTAAATGCAAGAGGAAATAGCTAAAAGCCCTTTAAATTTTCTGTTTTCTAGGGGTCAGGGTACCAAGTTTTTTTTCAGAATGGTGTTGAAATATATGTAATTTAATTACATTGGTTTTGTTAGGTTTTGCTGGTCTATTCCTTTGTTCTTGATATTACAAAAGTATTTTGGACTAATTTTGCTTCCTTATGTAAGTGTTCTACCATAACAGCAGCCCTTTCAGACATACTAAAAACATTGCAAATAAACCTAGATTGGGTACCTGAGCCTTCATGAGCATCTTATTCCCTAATCTCCTTACTTAATAAATGTAGCAATTAATAGTAATTCTTCTACCCACAGATGCCATTGTACATGTTTTTCAGGCATTATTGCTTTCTAACATAAAAGCTGGTATAAACACTGTGTTTCTTTTCCTGACAACTTAAAGTACTTTTTTTATTATTACTACTTGAGCTTTTCTGAGATTAGTACAGTTTTTCCTTCACTTCTTTTGTTCTTTTGAGAGATATTGAGGCAACAGCTAAAATGGGTGTGAAATTCTCTGAAGTCACCTAACATTCCTAAATGTGCTTAATGAAATAATAATGGTCCTTTATCTTTTCTGGTTCTCCCTTCTTTCCCTTCAGAAGTTTCACTAACGCTATTCTATTAACAACAAATCCAAACTGATTATAGGTGCACGTGTTTTGCCATTTTCTTCATTAGTAAAATGATACATTTAAAGAGGAAAGAAAATGTTTTAAACTTCCATTGAGGTAACTAAAGCGGTTACTTGGAAAAAAAAGAAATAAGGTGGTGGTGGGGTGGAAATTATTTTTATTTAGTAAATGTAGCCCCCTTAATGATGCAATGATCCATGCAGGTTTGCTAATAATCTCCATGCTTAGACTCATAGGAAATGCAAGTATCAATTTCCAATTATTTTTGCAGCAACTGTTTTAAGCAAATTTAAATACTAGTTTATTATTGCAGAAAAACTTGAAGTATCAGATTTTGTTAAAAATGTGATTGCAAGTCTGCAAGTGTCTGAAATAGCAAAGGTAATCATTATACTCCCTTTATTTGGGATATGCCTTCCTGATTCTTGTTCGCATGAAATAGGAGTGTAACACCCACACTTTGTGCAAGGCCACTCTGTCAACTTTTCTGAAGCTGGAAGAATTTCATACCAGTTTCTGAAACCAAAATTATTTCTGTGTGGTGATAGTGAGAATCTCTGTCCAGAGAAGATATATTTATTTTCTACACCACCATGGATGTCAGCTCAAATTGACTAGCGAGTCCTTTTGGTCTTAGGGGATGCCTGTGGCGTATCCCTTCAGAGAAAGGTGTTAGCTGCCTTAGCATGTAACAACTGTGTCTCGATAAAGAAAAGTCCTGTTGGTACACTGTAATGCAGTTGGTGTACTAGCTGAAGTGGAAATGGCTGCTGGAAAAAGTCCTGTGCATACAGTTCAAGAGGTGAAAGAAAATCAGTGTCAAAAATTAGGTGAAAGAAATCTTGTGTCGAGGCAAGAACATGAGCTGAACTTCCATTAAGACTGAGGGGAGCCATGTGGAAGTTTACTTGGAGAAAAATTTATTGGGAGCCATGCATCACTGGGTCCACTGCTCACAGTTCATCTTTGCTTCAAATGAGTTGGTCTGCAGGTTAAATGAAACTTCATAAATTCCTTTTTTGCAGAATTAAGAGCCCATTGACCCCATCAGAGCATGGAATTTCAAACCTACTGTTTAGATCTTTCTACACTTTTGCTGAAAGATGATTGTGTTGTTGCAAGTGACACTGTAGAATAGAGCCTAATGAAGGAGAAGAACTGTCCGAGCTCAGCTTTCCTTTCTCCTTTTCCCTCTGCTCAAGGTGATTTTAAATGCCTTTTTGAGTACATTGTGTAATGGACAAAGCAGCAATTATTCCTTGCCAAATTTATGGTTACTTGATTATTTACATCAGCTGAAAGGGGCCAAAATCAATGGGAGCTCTTTTGTGCTTACAGTGGAACTTCATTTTATCCCTGTCAGAGACCTAATTTGCCTCAGCAACTGCTATTGTTAAAGTAGGGCAGAGACTCTTTCCCTGAAGACCTTAGGCCAAGTTGCTAATGCTGTTCTCCTCTCTGCTGTTCCAGACAGGCAGTAAACAGTCAGAGAGAGAAAACTAACTTTAAAAATTCACTGCTTGTGAATGTCTTTTGTTATTTCCAAGTCCTTTATAAGATAGCTCCAGCTCTGCACAAGTGTTAAGCGTTTTAAATTCATTCTTCTTCTTGAGTCCCTATTCTGAGAAATGCCTGGTTTCTGTATTTCCATCACTGATCTTTTCTGCTACTCTGTAGAAGTCTGATGCACAATTTAAACATTATAGGCAAAAGGGCTGTCTTAAAAGTATTCTGCTGTTATTGAGGAAGCTGTTGTATATTTAATTTCATGAATTTTGTACATGAAAACTGCCGTTCACTGTCAGCATATAATGTAGCTCTGAATGAAAGAGTATTTGTGATCATGTCTGACAGCATGGCCTAGGTGCTACTTCAAGTTATGTTTAAAAATGGCAGACCACAGTGCTAGCTACTTCTTCTATGTAGTGGGGTTTCAACTACCCCATGTTGAACCCAAATATGAGCTCTGAACTACTTCATTCAGTTTCAAATTCATGTGTTCCTTATGTGGGGTGCCCAAAGATACCACAAGGCTCACTTCTCAAGGGAGATGTTATTTCAGAAAATATGGCTTTTTTCAAGTGCTGGAGGAAAATGCAGAGATGAGAGATTTCTTTAGCAGGTGTTGTTGCATTAATAACAGGTGAGGATTCTTTGTTTTTGAAAGTTTCTGACACAATAAAAAGAAGCATTTGTCATTTACAGTGACGTTTTGGAGCTATAGAATACTATTCTTTGATGGGGTTCATTTCCTTGCAGGCAAGCTTTCACTCATGTTTGCTTTAGCTTTAGTTGTATGAATACTAGGCTTTGCTGAGAAGCCTATTGCCTTTAAGGATCCACAGTCTCAAGGGTTGCTGCAAGTACTTGGTATCCTTGAGAGATGATCCAATGTTGTTTTTTAACAAATCTGTTCTTTTACAAATCTGTTTACTTCTTGCATGCCCTCTTACAATGTATGAATGAAAAGCACAGAGGGAATAGGAAACCATGTATGCACAAACATGGATTTTTTTTTTTTTATTCCTTAGTAGCTATTGAGAAGTCTAAGGGTAGTTTAGAGTTGGCCTGTGATGACAGTACCAATGGGAAATGCCAGCGACCTGAAGAACCTTTTTCAGGCTGGTATCTCAGGATAGCCCTTGTTTGCTCTTCAAGGAAACAATACCTAAAAGTGGAAGGGCATAGGTTTCATCTTGCAGTAGTATACAGTCAGTTTGAGGGTTTTTTTGCTGCTGTTCTTCTTAAAGTGACTCTAGAATAGTTATATAGCTCAATATGTCAAACAAGTCACATTTAACAGAGTGTTTTTGCAAGGCAAGCAACATGTGATGAAGAAGGGTTTTAGAGAGAGTCAGGTTGCACATTTGCTAGTGCCTTTCTGCCCTGAAGTATTTATAGCTTGATTTTGCTAAATACCAAAGACACAGGACTTTTTAGATGGAGAGACTTTCGGTATGCTTTATTTTTTTTTTATTTTACTTTATTTTTTTAATTTAATTTTTATTGTTTTATCCTTTCTGTATTTCTTCATTTTGCATATTTTACAGTGAATTACCTTTTGCCATGTTGAACCTTTTTCATATTGTCACTAAATGGCTGACTAAGGACAAACTTCTCAAATGGAAAATGTAGTAGCAGGAGGGACTTATTCTAAGAATACATATTGCTCTGGACTAGTCAGTTCTTAGCCTTCATCCAGCTGTGTTCCACAGGTGGGGGGAATGCAAGGGGCCAGGACCTCTGCCCTTCACAGGTGTTTGAATCAGTGTGTTTAAAATGGGTGTGCTCACCTGCCATGCCTTACTGGGGCACTTACTCCTACTCTTGTGCTGAAAGTCCATTTTAGTAATTGTTTATTCAACACAGACATGAATATGCCTTGAGTTTTCCCACCCTCACAATTTATTATGAATTCTTGCTCTGTTATGTTTTATTGTATGTGCTTTGTCTCCTCCTTCTCCCCTTGTTGGGACTTTAAGCATGCAGAAAGGCCAACAGAATTTGATCATGCATGGATCCAACATGGATGAAGTGCTAGTACACATACAATGAACTGTTACATTTCTTCAGCAGTATGACTGCCAGGTGTACTTTTTGTCTCTCATGCCTAGAATTAAACAGTTTTTATCTGAATCCTCAGGAATTGTTAACCTTTCTCTTAAGATTTCAGTGTTACAATTTTTTAAACAACTCAATATGAATGAATTTAAAGCAGTGGTTGTTTTTAAAATTAATTTCCTCAAATTTTCCTTTATGTGGACCAGATTTTTTGGGTGCTTGTCATTTTTTGTGGTGCAAAAACACCAAACTAAGCCTCCTTTTGAGAATTTACTACCTAATGAAAAGCCAAGAACCATTGAGTTGCAAATGCTATGAGGTGATGCCATGCTCTTGTGTCCTTGTGAAGCTGATTCTAACCTTCATTTTGGGCTTTTGTGTGCAGATCTTCAAATTCCTTCCTCCAGTACTTCTCAGGGTGCTTCTTAGAAGTAGGTGAAGTCCTTGGTTTTAAATAAGAGTTAAATGATAATAAAAACATTCAATAATTCAGTGGAAATGGAGCTTCTGACTAACATTAGACATCGAAAGCTCTGTCTGAATAAATTTGGAAAACCTATTTGTTTCCTGTATAGTAGCCTGTAATAAAGTAGAAGCCTTAGGCACGTTGTATTTAAATTTAAACCAGAACAAAAGCTGCAGTTATGGATAATGCAGCTTACATTTTATTTCAGGAATAAATATTATATTATCATAATTTCAATTGTAAATGCTCTTTACTTTTGTCAACAGGCTGGTGATAAGACTTCTATGAGAGCTTTCAGTTAGCAAAATGACACAGAATGCACAAAGTATATAAATCTGTGTGGGAATTCAGTTTAGTGCTTGATAACTTAGATGGGGTATTTTGAAAGAAGAGCATGCTTACAGCAGAAGAACTGGGAGCAAGTTCCAAGTCTCTCTGCATGAGTGTGGGGACAGCCTCCTATCTGCACAGCGTCTGTTCCCTCTGCATTCTTGAGCTTTGCTTACCTCCTGCTAAGGTACAGTACATAAGTACACAAGAAAGGATTTCCCCCTTACTGTCTTAAAAGAAACAATGTAAGAGCTGCATGGTGTGGTTTTGGGTGGTATATCTGAGTGTGTATTTCTTACTGAGACTTTATATTAATTTCTTGCTCTGGTAAATGCTAGGAATAATTTCACAGACTGAATTTAGGGGAAATAAATGAGGGAGGTAAGAGTCCAAAACAATCTGTGTTAAACGAAGACTGTAGGCCAATTATTCAGGCATTGCAGTGGAGAGCATTTATTGCTGTAGGAGATGCCAGAAAGATCAGCAGCATTTCATGAAAAACTGCTCTCAACCTTCCTGTTACTTAAGAGCACATGGTATTCCATTGGAAGTCCTTAGATAATGGTTGTTGGAAGCTTTAATGTTAATTAAATTAATATAATTAGTCTATAAAACATACAATTATTGGCTTCCTTGATGCCTTCTGATAAGTCTTTCATTTACTGTTCTTATATTCTAAAGGTCTTCAGAGGAGGCTTGTCCCCTCTTTCTGTAGTGCTTTCTAATTGCCTTGTGAATTCTTTTTTAGTCAGAAACAAAGGTGTTTTTAAACAAATCTCTGCACTTTCTACTTTACCTTTAAGCTTTACCTTGCAGTGTTGTATTACAGTTTTTTGATTTTGCATCACTGATTAAAGTAATATTAATTAGTTTCTGATTGCATGTGCATATAAAAATATATTAATAGCAGAACTGTCACTCCTGCACATGGATATCTTTCATATGTTCCTTGCATATGCTTGAGTTCTAGACAATGAATGTGAATATGATTTTTCCCAATTTAGTTGGCTATGAAATAGAATAATCTCTTAACGACACTGAGTATTTGTTGACCTTGGTCAGAACTTAGACTTTTAGGGCTTTCTGTATTACCCATGACACTTACTGATTAAATCAGTACTTACTTGTTCAGTTAAAAAAATTTAGAACTCTGTTCTCTTCATACGTTCAGTGGGGATACAGAAATATCATTTATTCATTTAATTTATCCAACAGCAGAATTGGAGGATCATTACACAGTTAATGAGAAGAATGAATACTCTTTCTGCACTACAGCACTTAAACCCTGATCTTAAAGCCAGTTTTTAAGGTTTAATTCCATGGTTTGAAAATTAATTTAGATGAAGACAAGATTGTCCTGTGGTATCAGTCATAAAGGCTATAGAGTAAGCCCCCCATGAGATATTCTTCTTTCTCCACTCACAGCAAAAGCTCAGTTTGGTGGTGAAGCATTATGGATTGCTGCTTTGATGCAGTTTCAACAGCATAAAAATATTTAAAATAGATGCTAGTGGAACATCCCTGTAGTCCAGGGTCATTGATTGTTTTTAGTGAATTTTGAAAACAAAAAAAGCCTTCACCTTTTTGGTGAATTGCAATGGTATGCTTTGGTATTTCTTGCTTGATTAGGAAATAGACCTTTTGTGGTTTGATAAAACCTCTTAGTAGATGGCCACTTGCTAAACTCCCGGGAGTAACTTTGTTGCTGTTGTTCTCTTGTGCAATGTTAAAGTTGATACAGAGGCAGATTGCTTGGTAAATGTTTTAAGGGCACTCACTTCATTGACAAGAAGTTACTTGAAATCATATCAATTTTATTGCTTTTAACTTCTAAAATGCCTAGCTAATATTCAAACACAGAAAAGTTGATTGTTGAAAAGCTTACAGCTGAAGCATATTTTTATTGCTGTGAATAGAGTTTTCGTTAGATAGGGAGAGTCCCATTCCCAGTGGCCTTCAAAAAGACCCTAAAACTGTCAAATCAACTAGATCCAGATAATACTTCTCCTTCCTGCAAGATAATGCCACTTAGTTAACTGAGAATATAAGACATGTTAGAGCATAATATATGGGCAGACTGAGTCAGAAGATACCTTGGAGTGTGGCAAAATTATAAATTACACAGTATAACTGAAATGGCACTAAATCCATGTTAGACACTTGAGTCTAATGATACTGCTAAGAAGTGAAGTAAGAGAAAAATGCAATATATTATTTGAATGAGATTTTAATCCACAGATACTAAATTAGTGCTGTAGAATTTAAGATGCTCTATCAATTATTTATTATAAACTAAATGAAAATATAATTTTTGTGGTCTTTCCATTACTTGGATTGAGTACTTTTCTTAAAACTACTAAATTAATCGTCTTTTCATTGATCAGTTTTAGTATCTAGAGAGATGAGTACCCTATACTAAGTAATAAATATATAAATTAGCCCTTATTGTAGAAAATTCTTTTAAAGATGTATAATCCACATGGATTTAATGAGGCTTTTATTGTGCTAAGCTGTCAGAAAGCTATAAAACTGTTTGCATTGCAGTCAAGAAAATTTTTAGGACGAACATTTTTCAGGTTAGGTCAAAATACTGGAAGTCCCATTTCTCAAGTTGGAGAAACTGGATATTTACTCAGGGTGTGGGTTAATGCAGGATTTACAATCTTTTTTTGGATGTGTTGCTTTGGCAGTCTGTCATATCACCACTAGGCAGTCACCTTCTTTTTAGTTTTACCCTTTTAAATAAAAATGTGAATAAGTACATCCAAGATAATCTCTTTATTTCATTTTTGTGCAAAGAGAACGGCATTAAAAAGGCTCTTTAAGACAGACCACAAGGTGCCCTGATGCTTTCTGAATTCCAGTGTGATTATTGCAAGCAAGCACTAGTATCTTATACCTGAAGATGGGAAACAAGGAGGAAAGGCAACTTACAGTTTTAGAAGGAAGCTTCCCTAGTGTAGTCTTTATAGACAGCTGATAAATAGGAACATTTTATTGTGGTGACTGGTGACTAACTATAACGTAACACCCAATGATGAAATTCCTGCTTGGCATAAAAGCCAGATTTCATCTATGCTCTGCTGCCTCCTTCATTCTGTCATTTAGGGTCAGGATTAAAATCTTCATGTTCTGGTCAATCCCATAAATTGAATTTAAATCTCAGTCTCTTGTTTAGTAAAGTTTGTAATGCCCTATGCATGAAATAGATACATACTTCTCTTTGACATTTATTTTCTTTTTGGTGCACTCCAAGTATGAGATACTTCCTTCTGTTTTTTGAGAATATTTGAAATATTCTGCTTTTATGGCTGGGTTCTTCTGGGAAGTTCAGAGAACACAACAGTTAATATTTAAGTCTAAACCATTATAAAGTCATGATTGGTTCATAACGCTGAAAGCCATGTCCCAACAAGTTAAAAGTAAGAGAGCATAAAAGCCCACCACCAAACCACCCAGTCCTCCCCAAATCTTTCATGGCAGTATAGCCTGTCATCAAGACTACATCTGGAATTCTACCAAATTTTATTCTTGAGATTTAAAGTCTTGTCTCATTTGTTTCAGGAAGGCCACAGTGTATCTCTGCTTCCTAATGCAGAACTCTGTCATTGAATGTGGCAGATATTGCACAGGATAAACCACTGAATGTGACTGGTTGATCCTTGTTAAAATATCTTCCAAAGCAAGCCAATACCTTTAGTCATAGAGAAAAAAAACCCCAGACAAATCCAATGGTTGCAGTGCCTTGCTCTAGGCTCTAGGAATTTCCATGTAATTCATGGTCTGCATTGCAATCACTCTTGTAGCAGTTACTTAACTGGTAATTTTGGCAATCATATTTATGTTATTTTTGTCTTATCTTGGCTCTTGTAGCTCTTCATTGTAAGAATTTGATCTGTACATTTATCCTGACGAATTGCTCATCCTTGGGGGTACTATGTTGCTTGAGTGATTTGACTTTTGGCAGAGGTTATCAGTGAGCCTCTGCTTAATTGAAACCTTTATGTTGGATTTAATGGATAATAAGCCTCAGTGTAGGACTGACCTTGCTGGAGCAGTGTGTTAACTCTGTATTGTAAATGCTGACCAGGAAGAGGGCATCTCTCCCTCCTGGTCTGATCAGATTGACATCAGATATTTTTCAAGGCAGGTGAATATATGCAGTGCTTTTGAACTGCTGGACTTTTCGTGTTCCTGCCTGAAGCTGCATGTCTTGAGTGAAAACAGGATGTATTGACTTGCTGTAACCACCTATTGACCTCTGTGCCCTTTACTTCTGAGTCACACAAGGCAACACTATTCTTTTTATCTTTCTGTTGTCATTAC
This sequence comes from Toxostoma redivivum, assembly GCA_013397375.1. Lineage (NCBI taxonomy): Eukaryota > Metazoa > Chordata > Aves > Passeriformes > Mimidae > Toxostoma > Toxostoma redivivum. Next base: position 650,049 of record VXBI01010438.1, read on the forward strand.
TTGCTGTTGTGAGTCACATAAGATGTATGTAGGCTCCTAGTATAAACAAGCTCATTTATTTACTCTTAAGGTTCTTGCTGCTCTTTATTTTTCCATTTCTCTTCTAGGAAAAGATTAAAAAAAAACTTTTTCCTTTCTTAGTTTGCATTCCAAAATCACGTTGTGTTTAGCATGACAGTTTTCTTGCATATTTTAAGCATCATCCAAGTGTGAAGCAAATTCTTTATTGTATGCATATTAATGTTGATTCATACAGTAAAGTCTGAGACTTTTATCTTTCCTGAAATTGAGCTTTAGAGGTGTGTGCAAGATCATCTCCAAGTTGATCAGATATCTTTATTTCAGGTAGAAACGGAGTGACTTTTTTTCTCCTTACCTAGTTTTGATTTCATTGATTTTGCTGGTTCATTTGCAGTATCTTAACATTCTGTTCCTTCTGGATTTATACTTGATAAAAGTAGGGGGGATTAGTTAATTCTTTGCAGTAATAAATTTTTGATGTAAAATTCTGTTATTAGTTTTATAATCTCTGCATTGTGCCTTGCTAAATGATGAGGCTCTTAAACCTGAATTTGTGGGGTGTGCACTGCAGAACCCATGCCTAAAAACAAGTTTCTAGCAGATGTGATCGGAGTTGTCACAGGCTGCTCTGCTGACCATCATTTTCCTACCATAGACAGAAGTGCTTTTCTTTTGATGGCCCTTGCATTTTGCAGGCTGCCATTAGTGACATTACCAATGGCTATAAAAGGCTGTTTGATGGTTGTTTATTTTTATGCAGTTTTATGTTCTTATTTAAGACACATGAGAAAATGCACCAAACGACTCTAATACCAAAAGTAGCAAAAAGCTTCACTGCACCTAATCTGCAGCTGTACTTTGTCTTAAATTCCCAGTTGTGGGTCTTGGTATCTACAGAGTGCTTTGGAAGGATGCTTTGTTACAGTTGGTGGTGTGCTTGTTTTCAGCTGTAGATTATGTATTTCCATGAGAGCTTAAACTCTCAGAATGTGAATTTCTTTGGCCTCTAGGATTCAAATATTTCATCTGTGTTATAACTATATTTCCCAGTATAAAATTTGCATTTTTGTTGCCAATAGTGTATGCAGAGCTATTTTTAAAGAAAATTATGATGAAGCTGATCAAGAAAACTTAAACTTTAGTAGCAGTAAGTAGTCTAAAGCTGTCTTAAAATATATGTTGTATTTTTGGAGCTTATAATCTAACATTGTCGTATCTACAGAACTGGTAGAACTATCTGCTGGCTGTGCAGAGGCTACATTAAATATGTGTCAATGTAGAGCTTATTTAAGTTATTTTGTCTTCTACATATTCAGAATTTCTCAAATACTGCAGTGTGCTTTTGTGTGAGAAAGCGAGTGAAAAAGTCATTATTCAGTGTAATTTTCAAAGTTGTTTAGCTGGAAGCCTTGGTCCAACATCATATATGTATGTAAATATTTGATGACCTTTTATAGAATTATGCAAAATGGTACCTATTCACCTTAGAGGGTATTTCATTTGCATCTAATAGTGCTGAAAGATCTAGGATGTATGATTTTTTTAATGACAAATGAAAATTGGAAAACAAGTTACCTAAGTATGAAGCCTGACTCCAAGCATAAAATTAATGTTGTGTATTTGGATTCAGTCCTGGAGTTATGAAGCTTCATTATAATCCAGTCTGACACCCATTTTTATTTATATGCACTAAAATCTCTGAAGTCTGTTTGCTTCTGGTGTGCAAAGGTTTTTTTCTCCCAAGAGCAGCAGAAAACCTTAGTGTGCAGGGGAATAGGTTCCAAACTTTGTCTTGAGAAGAAAGGAGATTTTCAGACAGTGATTCTAGTTATATCTCTTGCAGAATGGCTTTACTTTTTCACTCTAATGTGTAATTTTTCCTTCTGTAAGTAGTTAATTTGGAAGCGAATAATATGTGAACATGATAAATAGGCTTTTTGCTTGCAGAAGCAGTTGAAAAAATTTAGACTGTTAAAGCTGATCTGTTATATGAGCTATAAAACTGTTTTAGTTCTGTCACCTTTGGAAAACTTTCCTGAGTTTATTTTGCAAGCACTTCTGCAGTTTGTGTAATATGCCCACATAAAACATACAGACAGGAGGCAAAGTACAAATAAACCAAAAATCCTGCTAATGCCAATATTTTTTTCCCCTCTTCAGAGTTATTTTTAAATTCCCAACCCATACCAGATAAACCAGTATAATCCGCTAGCTCAGAATAATTTTAGAGACAGTTTTGCTACTGGTGAATTCATTGGTACTTTATGTGATATTTGGGTGAAATAAAATAAAAGTAAAAGCAGCATGTGATACCCAATGTGTTCATAGGAGTATTAGTTGTAACGGATTTTCTAAGTGATGGGCTGCTGGTTTGGTTTTAATTATACATTTGCTGACTTGCTGGCAAGTATTACTGAATCTGGTTTTGGTGGTTGAGTAATGTGTGTTTGTGCGGAAGGCATTAATAGCAGCTTAAACAGGCCTTCACATGCACGCGGGGTTTCCAGTGGGAATGGTTGGAAATGGAACGATTTCCTCAGAGCCACCCATGGGGTGTCAGGTTTCCCGCGGGCGAGCAAAGGCTCATATGGAAAACAATCTGGCTTGCCGAGCATGCCCTCCTGAGCAGCCCCGGCCCGTGGTGGCTTTGTGCAGCACTGGTTGCTTTTACAGCTCCAAGGCTTGCTCAGTGACTGAACAGCCACCTTTCTGTTCGAGGGGAAGGAAAAGGGCCGAGCGAGGGGTTTTGGTCTGGGGTTTCTGCAGCCTCAGGGGTGGTGGTGGTTTTCCAGCGGGGAGGCCTCCAGGAAGGGGGAGTGTGCTTGGCTTCAGAGCAGCACCAGGGCTGCTGGAAGGGAGGATGCTGATTACAATAATAAACAAATGCTGGGGATAGATTACCACACGGCTGTCAGAGCAGGCAGCACCAAACGAGGAGATCCCCAGCGAAGGCTTTGGATGTTGCAGCAGGATCGTTTGCGCGACTGTTTTTTTTTTTTGCTTACACAAGGGAAGTTACTTTCGAGAGGACTTCTTATGGACCTTGGCTTTTCTGTGGTGCAGCATCTTCTGGGTGAAGCGAAGAGGCTGGAGGTGCCTGATCGCTGCCGTAGCAGCACCAGCCCATGGTGCTGGCTCTGAGGAAGGCAGAGGAAGGATGGCCTCTCATCCAGTCATACCACCATGTTTCCTTGGATGAAGTGTGCCTCGTCCTATTTTAACTTGTCTGAGAAGGTGGTTTTTGATGCTTTCTATAGAAAGAAATTGCTCTGGGGATTTTTTTTTCCCTTGAATGGCGCAACATGGAAGGACATGTTTCTCCTCTCCACCTGTCATACACTAGCCTCTCTCACTCAGGGTCACTGAGACCAAACACTGATCTTGTGGCCTGCAAGAAGCACTTGGATCCTGCAGGCCATTGCTGAGGTGAGCTGGAGGCAGTCCTGGAGAGGTGTGGAGCCAAGGAGATCCCTTTGGTGCCATGAGGTCAGGTCAGTCCTGCAAGGAGCAGCACCCAGTGCCAGCAGCTCAACCCTGGGTGCCCAGCCCATGGGAAGGAGCAGGGACACGGAGACTGTGACGATGGCACTGAGTGAACTGTTCCCAGGGGAACACAGCCCAGGAGAGGGACACGCACTGGAGTGCTTGGAGTATTTGGAGACTGTATAGGTGGAAAAAGAGAGAAACTTTTTCAAGGCTATAGACTTGGCTTGGAGGACATACCAGGAAAATGTAGGCTTCAGGAGACACTTAATGATGATTGGCCTGAACTTCAGCTTACGTGAGTTGCTGACAAAATTTGAAAAGGTATGATAGGAACTTGCACACATGCCTTTGAAAAAGACTGTGTATGCTTTTGAAAATTACATAGTAAATAAAAAAAGCAGGTTAATGTTTAACTTATGTTTTCGGTGTTGCTGTTTATGTCCTCATGTGTACTCTGTTTATGGAAATCTAATGTTGCTTATCTTCCTAATTTCAGGTTCTACAAGATTACTTTTAGAGCATGTCCTCTGATTGTGGGCATTTTTATTTGTTTATTTATTTAATTTTAAATTCCAAAGCAAATGAAGAATGGTTTGGGCTTTGCTAAGTCAAGGGTATAAGGCGACATTACAGACTCCCTGTGACCTTGTTCCACTATTGACATAAACCAAGTGCTCTGGAGTTTGCTGTTAAATTTAGTTGAGTGTTATTTTAGTTGAATTGGAAGATCTCTTGATGGCATCTCTAAGTAGAATTATTTCCAATGAATATGCAACTTTCCCACCATTTCATCTGTTCTTTTATTCCAACTAATTACTCTTTCTCTTAGCAGGTTGTTTTTTAGCAGTAATGCTTAGAGGGAGGAGGTTTGGCTTTGCAGTGATTGTGCTGATGAGCAAGAGATGTGAGAATGTTAAAGAACAGATTGATTTCAGCTCTTCTAGTGAAACCTCATTTGCATGTTTGTAGCCACTATTAGATTTGCTTTGTCTTTTTTTTTTTCCCCATATGAACTTCCTGTATCCTGCTAGACCACAGTAAGTAACAAAATGCAAAGTAGTTTATTTACAAATTAAGATAAAATACCTTAAAAACATGGTCCCATGGTAGGAGAGCAGTTTGTAATTCTGATTCTGTGTTTTTCTAAGCTTCAGAACGTTCTTTTTTTAAAATGTAAAACCAGTGTTCTTCTCCTCAGTAGTTACCAATTTACCAGTTTCGTTTATCAGGGAGAAGTATACTTTTGAGACAGGCAGTATTCCGGATCCGACCAGCATGACTCTTCCAAAAGTAGCTAAGAGTAACAATAAAAGCATTTGTGATTTCATTTCTTCACTGTATAGGTTGCTGGCTTCTCTGTTGCTCCCAGTCTGTCATCTGGACTTCACTCCTCTCTTACAGCTGCTGCTGTGGTAGCCTGTAAAGATAAGGACATGTGCTGGACTCTGAGATGCTTCATGACTTAATTTAGAGAGATGTTTTTAACCAGTGTTTCTAATATTTTATGAATCATACAAGCCCTGGCATTTGCAAACTCCAGGCCCTTCCCTGTCACTTTGAATATTCCAGGGTTTATCTTAAAGAAATTGATCATAACAATTCTCACCAAAACATAGAGGACTCACAGCTCTGTTGTACTTTTTAGCTTGAAGCTTGTGAAATTTTGTTGTCTACTGTGCTGAAATTTTTGATGCAACATAAAATGATACTTTGGTGGTGGAGAAGGTTAACGTTTTATTTGGTGGACTTTGATCACAAATTCTAAAATTCTAGCAAGTGTGGGATTTTTTTTGTTTTGCTTTGGGTTTTTTTTCTGGTCTTTTTGTTTAGCTTTTTTCTTTTTAAACAAGCTCCCCTCCTCCTCAGCTTCATCTGTCCCTCTTATGATTCCCCACACACCCATCCTGTCCTTCCTGAGGTGTTCGCTGCCAGGAGAAACAGCGTTATGACAGTGATCCTGGCTTGTAAGCTACTTTCAGCTCTCTGGATTCATTAATATATGTTCTACAGAGAGAATGATGAGTGCTGTTACTATGGTCGTAATGCAGAAGCCAGATGGCATTTGCAGAAGCTTGCACGGCACTCCCTTCCTATGCAAAAGCAGAGTCACATTACACTGCAGCAGGCAAGGCTGCTTTGGCTTTGTTCAGTCATAATTATGTGACTGCTGGAATTAGTATTAACACATTTATGGTGCCCCTTAGATGTTGAGTCTATGCCATGCAATGAAGCGACAGAGGTTGTTGAAGGCAGTGTGGTGTTCTCAGCCTTCCTGTAAGTGCATCATCATTCTTGTGATAAAATGAATCTTTAACTACACCATATGTCATCTCTTATGGTACTATCCAAGAGACTCAAGTGCAAGTCAAGTCAACTTTTTACAAACTTGATGTGTTGGTACAAGACTCTTGCTAATACAAGCCTTTGAAAATTAGAAGTGAAAAATGTCCCAAAGTGGGTTTTCCCCTTAAAAGGTTCTATCTTTCTTCATAAAATATCTGAGAGTTTAAGTAATAAATGCATTTGTCATATCTACAGCAAATTGCTTTGATCTTACACTATAGTCACAGTGGCTGTAGTGATATCCAGTATGGTCTGACACTTGAGAGAGGTTTAATGTCCGTCTTTATACACTTTTGGCACTGGTGGATTTAAGACAGTGGCAATTCTACCCAAAAGTTTTTAATGTGTACTGCTACTTCTGAATGTGAATTCATGGTAAATGGATTGCTTAACAACAACTGCTCTTGCAGGCCTCTGAAACAGCAGATGGGATGAGCCTTTCTAAAGGCATGACTGTACTCTAATGTCAGAGAAGAGACTTCCTGGATGAGATGAGATTTTTTTAGCTATCTTTTTATACAAGCATCTCTTTTTCCCATCTACCCTCAGCATTTTAAGGATGAGACCAATAAAAGGCCAGTTTCCCTTTTACAACAGCTGCTTTCATACACCTCTATCATGCCCTAATTCTTGCTCCTTCCTTAAGAGTCATCAGAAAGTGAAAAGCTCCAGGTAAAGCAGAGGTTTAAAGGGATATCTGCCACACCAGTTCTCAGAGGCAGTTGGCAGCAGCAAGTAAAATGTACCCGGTTCAAGATAAACTAAACAATCTGCTACTAAATTAAAAAAAAAAAAAAAATCCATTCCTTTGCTACCTCCTGTGAGACCTCAAAGAACAATGTTCTGGCTGTTGTCTGTGGTGTGCAGTTATGTCCTTTGGTTGGGACTGACATTTTTCTTCCAGCTGTTCCACCTGGAAGATTTTTCTGCAGGTACTTTGATGAGCAGTCATCACATTTACTCCTGACCTTTGAAAGAGGCAAATGCAGCATTTCTGTAACTGTGTCTTTGCTGACTTGAACGTTGTCAGTGAAGGCAAGGGGCAGTCATTTTCATGGGACTTGCAATTCTGTGCACCTATTCCACTCACAGGCATGGTCTGTATTGGGTGCAAGAAGTACAAAACTATTCTGGCAATATAGCCTGGGAGTAACTTTTGCTAAGGAAAATGCAATTTTTCAAGCTGGTTTTAATTTATGAAGCTTCAACCCCACTAATTCCTTTTAAGATAAACATGTGGTTCGAAAGCCACAACAGATGGCTTGTACCTGGGGATTAAAAGGATGTAGCACTCTGTGTGCCAACACAAAATGCTGCCAGGCTTGTTGCCCAGCATCAGCATTGTACCTGTGTGTCCATTTCTTGCAAGCCATATGTGGTTTGTGTGGCATAACTTGCCATCTCTGATATGCGGTCAGATGTTTACAAAAATTCAGTGGAATTCTGTTTCCAAATAAGCACAAAAATAATTGGAGTGCAATGCAGAGTTTTGCTGTATGTAGTGGGTTCAAAAAACTTTGAAGTAAGACATTGATGAGTCCTGCCTTTATACCCTGTGTGAAGCTGTGATTTGGCACAGAATGCTGTTGACTTTTTTCTTGAGAAACTAAGTTGAGTTTTGTGTCCTGTATTAAGAAAAAATTGATTAATGTTTTTCTTGGTAATAGAATCTTTAATGGGAACATACTTATTTCCCTTACAAAAGAAAATAACTTTCCCGTTTTAGATTGTATTATTACCACAGCATTTTTACTGGTGAGAATTCAATGCAGTAACATTTTGTTTATTTTAAAATGTATTGTTTCTTCCACTTTAATTTGGCCATGGAGCTTTCTTCCATTGGTTATTTATTTCCAACAGAAGTGTCTGGGCCCTGTAAGAAGGGAAACACTTTGCCTGTGTTACCATCTTTACTGGTATATTGCCAAAGCAGATAAACAAAATCTGAAAAAATGTGAATAGAAGTGAATCTGTTATTAGCTTAGAGGGTTTCAGAGTGAATAAGAGGCCTTCTGGACTCATCATTCAGAAAAAAGACACATCATGGGAATGAGGTTGGCTTGGCTTGGAGGTTTTTGCTTTCTGTGAAGTATTGATAATTTCCAAAAGACAATTATACCTAATGCCGTAACTGCTTTTATCATATCCTTGCAGTCCATAAGGGGGATAGAAAAGACAAAAGTTTAATAGCTGGTTATCTTGCAGTTGGGCTCGTAAGTTGGGTTCTGTTCCAATCTTTGTCATATTGTGAAGAGCAATGATGGCGTTTCACAGTTGTATTCCTGTCTTCATGTGGCAAAAGCAATAGAATTTTTCCCTCTTCTCTTGCATTCTCCAGTGTGTTGCCCCTGTGACTCTGAATATGGGAATTTCCATGTGATAATAGGGGAATATTTAGAGTTTTTTCTAAAGTATTGCAAAATTGAAAGTGGATTAACTCTTACTAGAATTAATCCTCACTGGGACATGAAGAGGCATAATCAACTTTTTCCATCCCGTTTTTTGCCACATAGAGGACAATAGAGAATCAAAGACCAGGAGAAAGAGAAATAATAGATTAGGAGGGACATAAAAAAGGGTTTTACAGAATGATAAAGTCCTTTCCACTTTGAAGAAAGAAATTTGAAGGGCATGCAACCACATATTTGCAAATAAGAATTGAAGGACTTTGATAACACAGTGAGTAAAGGAGAGTATTACCAATTGCTACCAATTACAGCTGTCTTGGGATAAGATGGGAGTCCATCATCCAAAAGACAATGCCTGAATAAAAATCCAGTTCTTATATAGCATTATTGGAGAGTAACTAACTTATTGTGTCCATTTCTTGCCGTTAGCCATTTTTCACATCCCACTTTCCTGCTCTGCTTCTTCCGTGTGCACACTGATGTGGGGTATGTTATTTGAATTTCACTCCATCTTTTCTATGAGGACTGTGACAAACTCACATTCATTAACTTTATCACTCCTATTGTGTTACCTATCAGCTGGCAGTGGTTTGTTGGTTTGTTTTGTTTTTTTTAACCTGGAAAATGGAGATCAGAAATGAGAGAGAAGTTAATTATGAAACTTTTTTCCTTTGAACTGAGTTGTCTTGACATGGTTATTACAGATGGGACTCAAGAATGTGAACAGCAGATTTATTGTACCTCAATCAATGTAACATGATGACTGGAAAATGTAAGAATCGAACCCATTGTGAATGTAACCTTTTTGAGCATGCATGCTGAATTGTCCTTCAAGTAAAATCAAAGAATGCTTCATGAGGGTTCTAGAATGAATGGGTTTACAATTTAATGTTGTGATTATAGAATGTGAAATTACAGATTAGTTTGTTTTCAATGAAGTTGCTGTTTGTGACTTTAAAGAGGCAAAGAGAATTTTTTTGCATGACCTGACTTTTGTAGCACAGATTCAGCGCAGTTAGAATTGTAACTGCTGTACAGCAGTTACATCTTCTGCTGTTGGGATTGAGCTGGGTTTCATTGCACTTGCATGCATGCTGGAGTTGTAAGAATAGGAGCTGCGAATGTTTTCAGCTAAGCTGATAATTCTGCCATCTTGTTTGGGTTGGCTGATCATCCAACAATTCCATTTTGTTTTTTCCTTTTAAATGCCATTTTTGTTTCTGTGTTTAGAATGGTGATTTTTATCAGATTGTTTTAAAGGCAACAAAAGTGTTTTTTACTTGCTTTAAAGGAGTGAATCTCAGGGCGAAGAAAGGTAGTTGTCCAAAGTCACACAGTAGCTCTTCTGGCCAGTTTCACCAGTGCCTCCCTCCCTGTCTCACCTCCTTCCCAATGCCCTGTCTCTCCTCCCCATACTTCTTCAGATGTATCCTGACTTTTTTGTTTTCTTCACTGACTCAAGAAAGCTTTCATACTATCTCAAACTCATGACTACTTTTCCACTTCAGTTTGTATATGTGCCAGCAGTAATATATCTTTAGGATGGGGAGGTACAAAAGCTCCCTCCTTTTCTACTTCTGAGAATAGATGGTGATTACTGAGGAGTTGATTGGAAGAATAAAATCTTTAAGGAATTTCAATTATTTGATTTCCTTCTTTGCAAAATAAGTTTATTTACATCTGCATCAAATTCCTGTCATAATCTTTGTTGATTAGTCCTATTGAGACAGCCAGTACACCTCCTGGCTTTCCACACATTTACATTGCTTTATTGGAGTATAGATAGATGCATGGATGCTAGAAACCATTGGCAGTGGTGCAGGAAGTTTTGCTTGCTCTTACTATGTGTTTTAAAAATAATACTGTGCTCAATTAGATGAAGACAACATCTGTAATCTGCTTCTTGAGGCAGATGGTAGATGAGAGAATAAAATGTTTCATTTCTATGGGAGGAGAAATGGATCAACTGAATGGAAATCACAGGCTTTTCTTTTTCTTTTTAGTATTTACTATGAAATTCAGATTATAATACATCGTTCCATTTTTTGTCTACCTCTCCATGTTTTCAGGCCATACTGTAATGTAGTTTAATTGTACAAAGGGATTTTTGGTTGCTGTAACCATTTAGCTGCAGTTTAAGGGGACAGATTTCACTTAAATGCTTTCATGATTTGTGACCTAAAATACTAGATAAAGGCTGCATTTCACTAGACTGTGTCAAGTTTCTGGAATGTTTTGTTTCAAAGAAGAAAGAAATTATATAGCTAAGGCTGAATCTGTGTAATTTCTGGAGAGGAAATGAGTTCCAGTGCATTTGCAAATGCCACACTGTGTGAAATGCGTGGGTGAGCAGGAGATAGTTAGTTACCTTCAGTGCTACAAAACACAGCATCACAGAACTTGGTGTTTATAATTGTATTTCCTTTTTCACAGCCTTGGACGACTTTCAGACTCCTTTTCTCACACTTAAGAAAGCTAGACCTTTTGTAGTGACGTTAATAGGATTGCTTGTTTTCCCCTGTGCATCTTTTATCAGCGCCACCCAAGGAAGCTGGAATACATGCCCTGTCCTAGTGTTCAGGAGTACTCATTAGAGTCAGCTCTCCCCTCCTCTACGTCCAGAACTATGTTTGAACTTTTCTTGCTGGTATTTCAGGACATCCAAGCTGAGATTGATGCCCACAACGACATCTTTAAAAGCATTGATGGAAACAGACAGAAAATGGTGAAAGCCTTGGGAAACTCTGAGGAAGCTGCTCTGCTCCAGCACCGGCTTGATGACATGAACCAGCGCTGGAATGACCTGAAGGCAAAGTCAGCTAACATCAGGTGAGTAATGAAAACATCAAGGTGTGATAGGGCATCGTTCCTGTCTTCTAAGAAGCTTGTCAAATATGACCACAGTGTTGAAATGAAATATCTATTATCTTTCATGAAGGACCCCTGAGTGCAAATATAAAAACTTGGTGAACTTGTTCACCAGGTAGGCTTAACTGTGTCTTTTCTCTCCAGAGCTTCAGTCGTAGCTTGCCAATCTTGTACCAAAATTTCCAGAAACTGAGTCTTTCCTTATTGTAAATCAATGGCAATGTCAGTGAAATAATTCTGCAAATCTGCCATTACTTTGAGGAGAAATCAGGAGTTTATTTTGTTTTTACAAAATTTTGGTTTTGAAATTACTAAGTTAATAGAACTTGCATCTTAAGTATCTTGATCCATTTAATCAGTTTTGAATTATTAATTGCTGCTATGAAATTGAAAAAAAAATTAAATACTTATTAATCAAGGAATGCATTTTACAGTTTTTTGACCCTATCTGTGCCAAGCTCAAGTGTGGTAATGGTTAAATCTTTGTGATACCATTTTTTAAATAGATACTATCATATTCATTATTGAATTAAAGTCTACATGAAAATTAATTACATGGGAAATAATTTCTAGAGCTTCTAATTGCAACCACTTGCTTGTTGGTTTAAGGAAACTGTTCTTTTAAAAGAAAAGAACAATGTTAAACATTCATATGAATATTCCAAAGGCCAGGAAAATGACCCAACCTTGAAATTCAGGCACAAGAGTTTGAATGAGTGAAATAGGAGGGGAAATATCATATTTACTTTTCGTATCCACTTATCCCATCACCAACCTGTTAAACAATTAAATGAAATGAGTAAATCAGCTCCTTGAAAACCCTCAGGCAGAACTTGAGCCCACAGAACCAGGCAGTTTGGTGTGAGGGCTTGCAGAGGCTGGCTCCACCACATACGCAATTTAATGCTGTTGGACCTGAGTTGTTATGAGCTCTAGTCACAAGTTTGTGTGAGAGAAAGACAAAAGCATACTCTTAAAATAGTAGCTTATCAATTGTGGAGTCCTAGCAAGAACCATTGGGTTGCTTGGCCATTCCTGGAGCTGGTCATAATTTGTGAGAAATGGATGGTCATGAAAAAGGGTCTTCAAGCCACTTATCCTGTATAGCTATGAGTTCTAAAGCTGGAGTACAGAAAAAACGATTTTTCAGTCAGTGCTCAGAAATTGGGAATACACGCTCTGAATACAGACCCATCTTTTCTGTTCTTCATAGATATGGCATGTGGATCCCACTGTGCAACATTAATGTTGCTCTGCTGGTACCTGCAGTGTTGCAGAGCCACATGTCACTGGAGATCAAAGTGGAAGATAGGCAAGAAAGTGAATACTGGTGCAAATCTAAGACAAGTCAATTAACTTTTCAAATCTCAGTCACTACTGAAAAGACACTGAAAAGTATTTCTGAGTTCATGTATTTTGCTCTGTTCTTTGATTGCAGTTCACTTTTCTAACTTGTGCAAGAGTCCTGAAAGCCTTCATAGGGAAGTAGTAAAGCACAGAACTGATATGAAGTCTGTTTGCGTTCAGTTTTTGCTTTCTTGGTGTGTCTTTTTACAAGGATGATTTAGGAAGCAAAACTGTATGAATTGGAAAGCAAAACTAGTGAGAAGAGCATGTAACTCTTAGATGCTAGGACTAAAGAATGAAAAAGCTGATTGTTTAGTTACGGGTTTTAGCTTGGGATAGTGCTTCTAAGTTAAAGTTTCCATAAGCTTTTTACAATATTTTCAGGTATGCGCACATTCCAATTATGCTGATTTTAAATTGTTGAAAGTACTGCTCTCCCAAACAGAGATAGTATGAGTTTTTCTCATCACTTCCGTTCTCAGAGCTGGTGTTGCTAGTCACTGTGTTTACTTCTTTTGCTACTGTAACAGAAGGGAGTTCCAAACTGGAAAAGTAGCGCTGTTCTAACATATTTTTAAATGCATGGAAGCTGCTTAAATATGTTCTTGTAGTGTCTATGATGCACCTCTTTTCTTGAAATTGTAGATTTATGCTTCTTTCTTTTTCTCTCTTATTCCCAGGAAGAAAACAAAGCTGCAGACTTGAGGGGGTCTGCTTTTTAAAGCCAAAGGTTATGGGGAGATTCTCTTATCCTGAGGCAGGAGGTGTGAGGATGTTACTGTTTGTGGGAGGGTAGAGGTAAAAGCGTGGGAGAAACAGAAAAGGAGTTTCTCTCTGTTTCTCTATATTTAGACCACCCACCAATCTTTTTGTATTCCATGTGTTTCCTTGTCACTCAGTGGGGACAGCGCTACCTCCATAGCAGAATCAAAAGCTGAGGAGGTCTCCAGCTGTGAGGAGAGCCTCTCAGGGTTGACAGAAGGGGAGTTGTGTCAGAGTTGCTGCTTTTTGGATGATTTTATTAAGCCTGGGGAGAGGGAGGGAGGGTTCATTCCTCTCAGTCTGGTCAGTTGGATGGGAACATCTGTGTTCTTCAGGTTCATCCAAGATTCCCTTAGGAATGCTTTTGCATACCAGGTGGTTGCTATTGGTAAATATTTGTGCTCCAACTCATGCTCAAAGACAATAATTTATAACTGACCTCTATTTTGATCAGAGCAGATTCTTAAACCACTACCACCTGACCTGGTAAATCCTCAAGTTTGCCAACTCGTTTGTCACATGAGCACAAACACCTAAAGCTTTATTTGCAGGTTGTTTATCAGTAGAAGTACCAAGTCCAAAACAAAGGCCAGAAATCCTGACTCCAAGAACAGAAAAGCCCAAGAAGCATATCAGAACTTTTGCATAGTTTATCTTCTGTTTCTGATGATGTCTGTATGACAAATGTAAACGTGATACTAAAACTTCACACTGAAATGCAATTTTAAGCATATCTTGACTCTCTTGCTCCTGTGCAGCATTTGCTTTGAATGGGGTTTACTGAATGTGTGTTTCTTTTCTCCCCACGAGAACTGAGTGCTTCCATCTGCTCTTCAGTTGCTGCATTTTGCTTTCATTTTCAGTATTGCTTTTGATAAGATTAAAAGGATAGTATTCTGGAAAAATCCAGGCTGATGTGATGAGATTTCCCTGTGTATTTTTTCCCTTTTTAATGACCTTCTTTGGGAGGCTAGGTCACTTTGTGCTCAGTGAAAAATTTTGAAGTCCCTGCTGGTGTAGTCCACTTCCTCTCCACCCCTTACTGCTCTACCTCTGCAGGATTAACTTGCACTGGATTTTGAAACTATGTGCTTGCTAGTGTTACTTTTGGTATTGACATTAATTTGACATGCACCCAAGTACTAAGTGGTAAATTACAATGTATTTAATCCTGTAACATATGCTGTATGATTCACATTAATATCAGATTAGTTTTTTCACTATTAATATTATTGCACTGTATGTTTAATAATGGTGAATCACCCTTAAATTGTCCTTTATCTAGTTTCAGGAGTCTTTCTCCTCCTTACAAAGCTCCAATTTATTTTGCATACAAGAATCCCACTAAATAATTAGAGCAGAATCTTGAAGCCTAAGAGAGTGTCAGTTTTTAGAGGTGAGAGCTGCTTATATGTGCTAGAAGTAGTAATAATGAATAGAGATTTCACTATCAAATGTACAGAAAGCTTTAAATCTGAACATTTTAATTGTTGTTGCTACTAGAAAATCTCAAAGATATTATTTTTGTTTTTAACAATCAGAGTCTAATGGCAAAACTGTAAATTCAAATGTGGGCTGCCTTGGCTAAGATGAAAGGGCAGTGTCTCTCCTCTGCCTGATTAATAAGTATAACTCTGTTTGCACTTCAAGAAAGAAGGGTCAGTTCTAAGTACCTGAAAAAATATCAGGAGAGTGGAGACAATACATTCCACTCCTCAGAAGCTGCTGGCCTGCACACCAAGACCAACACAACAGCTTGCTTGTGCTTCAGTGCAGGGTGAGATGCTGACTCTGCTGTTTAGGCCTGAGCTACAAGCAGCTTGTTGCAATTCGGTGTTGAGATAAAGGTATCGTTGAGAGCAATAAGGGACAATAGAAGCCATAACACACAAAACTGTAAGCATTAAAATGTCGCTTTGAGCAAGTACTTAAATTTTTTATTTTTTCCTAAGTAGTTACCTAAGTGCTTTCCTTCACAGGAGTGGAGGAGAATAGATTCCTCTTCCTAAAGGTGCTTAGTTTATTCTTTTCAGAAATGTGAATTTTTCTTCTTTGTATTTCCCTCCTTGTATACTCTTACTTGACTGTTTTATTGATTCACCTATCCTACTATTGCTAGAAGATCTCATTGTGGCCAAACCTAAGCTTGTGTTGAAGTTAACCTTGCAGCACATCATCCCTTCAATCCAAATGTTGTACCAGCGCCAAACATTCACTGTAATGCCATCTGAAATAATAATAATACAAGACAAGCCAGGTGAAAGTTTCTAGATACGTGTCACAGTGAATCAGGAAGAAAAAAAAAGATAACCAACAATGTGCAAAATAGGAAAGTGAAGAGAGTCCATTCATCCTTCAGAAGCAGGGGAGAAACTTGCAGAACTGGTGTCAGACTACACTGAAAATGATTCAACTCTACTCCCCCATCTGTGGGAAGAAAGAAACTGTTTCTTGCTGATATAAATTAGGTACATGATGGTCTTGAATGATACCATAACATAGAATGACTGTAGTAAAAGAGGAGTAGCTGGTCTCTGTTGAAGACTTCTATGCATCTTTTAGGTACTGCAGGGAGAAGATACCAAGTCAAGGTATTTCTGAAAATTATGGAAAAAGATATTGTGGAGTTTGAATTTTTTTTTTGTCAGTTTAAGCGAGGAACAGATTCACTGTATTAATTGTCTCGTAACTCAAGATCAATGTAAGATGATTTATTAAATACCCCGTGTCACTGATTGATATGTTCAGCAGCACAGGCAATTTGCTCTTGATCACTGCTGGTAGAACAGGCTGGATTTTACTTCTGGAGAGTCAAGGTCCTGGTGTGAAATAGTTCAGTTTTGCAGTGCTTTAGCTCACAAAATGATGCTTGTGCTTGTTGCACAACAGTGGTGGAGTCACAACAAAACACAGTATTTTGTTATGTTGCTTAGACATGCAGTGTTTAAGGTTTTAGATGAGTTAAACCATCAGGGACATATTGTCTGTGTTCCTCTGTTTCTTCTCTGCTTACTTTGATTTACTGTGGAAAGTGTTCTGAATTAGAGATTTTTTTTTTAACACAAAGTTGCTTTGCAGTTAAACACTTGAAACATTCTCATCTTACTTATGGAGTCATTTTGTTTATTGTTTTCCCGTGCTTTTGGAAGCCTTCTTTAAGGCCTTAAGTCAAAAAGCAGTGTTCCCTTGGGGATCAGTGCTCCCAGGTTTCAGGGTTCGAACACCATGCTAATTTTGCCACTCAGAGCTTTAAAGACACTTTTATGCTGTCTCACAGGGCTCACTTGGAGGCCAGTGCAGAGAAATGGAACAGATTGCTGACATCCCTCGAAGAGTTAATCAAATGGCTGAACGCAAAAGATGAAGAACTGAAAAAACAAATGCCTGTTGGAGGGGATGTTCCAACC
This sequence comes from Toxostoma redivivum, assembly GCA_013397375.1. Classification (NCBI taxonomy): domain Eukaryota; kingdom Metazoa; phylum Chordata; class Aves; order Passeriformes; family Mimidae; genus Toxostoma; species Toxostoma redivivum. Next base: position 666,691 of record VXBI01010438.1, read on the forward strand.
TTACAGCAGCAGTATGACCACTGCAAAGTAAGTTGCTTAAGTTTTATGGATATACTACTGCAAATTATAGAATGAAGCAAACTTTTTTATGGGAGAAATGATGAATGCTTCCTAGTGACTAATTTCTATAAAAAAGCTCTAGGTCTCCACCCATTTTGCTTACCCACCTTGCTCTGTAAAGCACAACTAAGATGTGCTATAAAATTTCATCCAAAGGATTTTTGAGACATATGTTCAGTCTAAACACTTGTTTTCTTTACTGTTCCTTGATATTTTTGGAATCCTGATGGGTGAAACTGTTATTTTACTCTAAAAGTTAAGGAAGGCATGCAAAAATAAAAAGTGACCAAGAATCATGAAAGCCAAGATGAATGTAAATCCAGTAAAATTGTGAACAATGCCTTTCTACATGTTACTAGACTCATTAGTGATAGCAGCCCCCTACCCATGCACACTTACACTGCAAAGATGACTCAAAACTATTTTAGAGAGCTAAAATTTTTCTGTGCCTTTTACTGTTGTAATTATAGGCTGCTGTTCTTGTTTTGTCCTTTTCTGGTTTGTGCATGATAGAATATTAATTCCTAAATACTTCTTGACAGTAAAAAAGTCACTTGCATCTACATTTCTTCATTCATGTACCATGTCTATCTTGCCAACTCGGATCAGTAATCAAGTAAAGATGGCTTTGCCATTGGAAAAATTCAATCCAGTAAAGCTGGTTCCATCTCATTTGTTGATCTCTATGGTGTAAACAGGGAAAGAAAACAATGTAGCTTTATATAGCTAATTGCATGATAAATATGTTCCCCTCTGCCAACTACACTGGTGTCTTTTCTGTTGTGGTGTTTGGTGAGAACAAAATTTGAGTTTGGAAAGACTTACTAATACAGAAATACTTGGAATACTGTGGGATAGTACAGAAAATGTAGTCTGTCATGAGCAGCACTTTTGCATCTTCACTCCAAAAAGAAGTGCTTAAGGAAATGTATATATTTCTTCTTAATTTAGTATTTTAAAGTAAATTGATTAGCATAAACTCAGGAACTTTATTTCTTGAGAGTTCACCTCTTCCTAATCCACTTAAAGCATCATGCTCTGTTTGTAGGCACATCTGCTGTGATTTTTTTTATAATGATCAAATGGTTGATTACTAGTGCCAAAGAGCAATAAAAGGCTGAAACAGAGCCAAATATGACTGTGAAGGAGGTCAGTGGAAGGTGGTAGACCTCTATAGGTGATTTTCTAAAGGTTTGTTTATGTCTTGTGTAGATTAAAGGATGTGCATGATAGTAGCAAAATAATACTAGTAAGTGCCTCTCATCTGAAGAACTCAGATTGATTAATAAAATTATTGCTTTATTCTAAAGTGGAAAAATTTAGTAGTAATGGTGCCGGATGGCTCATTTGGACAACTAGTGAACTGCAGCAGTATGAAGGAGAGAGCACCTCTGGGTTGTTTAATCCTTGCCCTTATGTTTAAAGAATAACTGATATTTTCTTATGTGTCAAGGTTAAGACTCTAGCAAGTGCATTCAGGAGCTTTTGGAGATTATTCTTTCATTTTTCAAAAAGAAAATGTTCTTGCGATGTCACAGTGAATATTGGATATAGTTGCCTGAGTCCAGTATTTAATACAAGCTGCATTAATGGTCTGCAACAGCATGAAGTTAAAGCAACCCTGAGTATCACTTTGTTTTTCATATACCTATGCCAGCAAAACCACTGTATACACTTGCAGATATTTCTTAGATGATGTCTGGGTGACTGTTTCTGAACAGTTGCTCTGTTAGGAGGAACCAAGAGATTCCCATCTATCTTGTAATGATACTGTACTGTACCAAACACGAATTATTAGCAAGTGGCATTTCACATTCTGTTGAAGTGGCTACTAGCTGTTGCCAGAGGAGGGGAGCTGCTTGATTCTAATGGCAATGCTTCACTGCTGTTTCTTAGCAGGAGCTGTTCATTCCTTGCTGAAACTGCAGTTTGCTAATAGATTTGATCAAGCTAAAAAATTGTGGTTTTTTCAGATAGAAAGTGAAAACTGAAGGGGGAAAGAATCCCCAAAAGCAACAAAAAGCTAACAATATAAAACCCTAAACCTGTTAAAGTCCTTCTGCTTCCTCAGCACGGTTAAGTGATTGGTTGATGTGGCTAGGATGCTGGATGAAATGTCCTTGGTTGAGGAGCACAAGTTTTATTCCTGTGTTTTGTTTTTTTTTCTTTTCAAAACTTTGTGCCAAAACTGCCTTTTCAGTGGAGTTTGTGTAAACTTTATGTAATTCCATGTTTTCAGTTACTCTGTGCCTTGTAATGGATATTGGTGGCTGGTGTCATTTGCTTTGTCTTTAAAGTGTTCCGTTTGGAATATGTATTCTGTGTTAAGATGGGAGTTTTCAGTGTTTTAGATTTGAGGTGTGACTGTATCGGATGAATATTGCAGAAATATTATTTGATTTCTCTTGCTCCATAGGATACTCCCTTTATTCCACCTCTCATCACTGACTGTCCTGGTACTTTTAAAAATGTTTCTTTGCCCATGTTTCTTCAAGCATTAAACCTCCTGAACATTTTATTTGTAATATTTACTTTTGATCAAAGGGGGTTTTTTATGATCCCTTGTTGTGTTTTTGCAGCACCACATCAGCTGACCTTGAAAAGGTTCTCCCAGGTCTGTGTGCCTCTGCTCTCCTCTTTGCTTTAGTTTCATACCTGAATGTAGATTTGAATTCATCTTCATGCAAATTGAGCAGTTCTGTACCTCACTTAGTCTCCACTATTCTGTGACCCATTTTCTCCTATTTCCAACTTGCTTGCCTGATCTTTTCCTTGCTGGCACTTCAAAATGTAACTGGTAAAACAGTGGCTCAGCTCTGTAAGATGTGCCCTCGTGATAGTTTCACCTCCTTCCCTTTATTTTTCTGAGTTCTGTTGTATTAGCATTATTTTTTGCCTCTAGTTGCTCAGTAGTTGTTGTTTTTATTAAACTTCTATTTATTATTTTCTTCCTTAGGTACAGGAGAGGACTGATTTGCTTCAGCTTAATGGCACTAATTCTATTGGTCTTTCCCTCTCTTAGTATCTCCCTCACTCAGTGTTTGGCTTCAGCAGTTCTAGATAGCTAAGTACAGTATTATGTGGCAGTTTGGGTTGGCTCACTTTGTTTGGGTGCTACTGAGGTCTGTTTGGACAGGAGGAAGCAAATGGTTTGCTGTTTGATTTTTAAACTTGTTTTTGTTTTAAATATCACTCATTCTTCTGTGCTTTAAAAGCAAATGTTATCCACAGGACTGTTAATAAGTTGTAATTGGGGCTACAGATTTAGCCTGTATTTCCCAGGTTAACAGAAATCTTTCAGGACGTGGCAAATATTTATAATTTTTGACTCTTTTTTGTGTTGTTCAGCCAAACTTCCATTGTCTGGAAATTTATCACATACTAAATTTTAAGTGCAGTCTTATCAATGAGCACATCCAGTCTGAGTGTTGAGTGTTGCTCTGTGTGTTGCAGGGGGCAGGATAAGAGGAAGCTTAAACAATGGTGCATGAATTTCCTATTTTGATTATTCTCAAGATTTCTTTGTCTTCAAAAGAAGGGTTGTGGAGCAAGAAGTCCAGATAATACTGGAAAATTTGGGACACTGAGAGGAAGTTTAAAAGTACTGGAGCTGAAAAGTTGTTCATATGGAGTGTGCCTATAGCTGAGTCTACATTCACACTCCAGAAGCATGTGACACAGGGAACAGTTTATAGGAAAAATAAAATGAAGGCACTTACCTTTTCAGAGTTTATTGCCAATTTTTTTTCATAATTTCAATTTCTCACTGTTGCTAGTTCTTAGCAGCTCATGTTTCTCTTTCATTCTGTTCTTTACCAGTCTTCCTTATAATATTTATTTAGGACTTTAATGTGTGTGGATGCAAATTTTGATCAGCTGCATAGACCAGGAACAAAACCCCACACCAACTCACCAAAAAACTGAGAAACCAAAAACACTATCCCAAGCCTGTTTTCCTCCCAGCTTCTATCCCTCAAAAATCTACCCCTATGTGCATATTTTAATATGCCAGAAAAGAAAATCTGAAAAAATACCATGCAAAATCAGTGAACTGGTTTTGTGCATGTGGAAATACCTAGAGTCACACATGTGTACAAGAGGAGGCAGCACAGATGCTGACACCTTGTTCTTTGGAGGTGGACTGAAATCTTTATTTATCTCACTTTTCCACTTGAAGAGTTTCTCACTGTAGCTTTTGAAAGTGTGCTTTTGCTAAAGTACAAAGACTTCGTAAAAGCTATAAATCACTGTGGTTTAGATTCCGGAGAGAGAACCAGGACATTTCAAATTAAGCAGAAATGGGTACCCTCTTGCATAAATCCTGTTGGCATGTGTCTGCATAAATGAACAAATGTCTGGCTAATGCTAAATAATGCATGCATCTTGGATCAAAGAGATGCTTAACTTAGCTTCATTTGAGCTCAGAATGAATTGGCAAAGGACCTGTGAATGTTTGATTGATAATTTTATTTCTTTGGATAGGTCATTAATATTTTAGATACTCTTCAAACTTTTTGGGGCTGCTGTCTATGTATTTCATGTTTCAGACTTGTTTTGTTTAAGTAATCAAATAATGAAAGTTGTAGTATTTCAGTCTGTTTTATTTAGCTGTGTTCACTTAATCAAAAGTGTTAGCATAGCCAACTGGAAACTACTTTCTATGTTTTGTTATCCCTTCAGGGTGCCTGTAATTACGTTATTCTCTAACAGTGGGAAAAGTCTGTGAGGAAAAAATCTATTTCTAGCCTTAAACTTTTCTTCACTCTTTGTTTGCCTGTCTGATTTTGGGCAATGGGTTTATTCTTAAATTAATTCCTACTTAATTATTCTAGATTAATTTTCTGGGTTATTTTCTGTATCAAAATCTGCTGCCACTTCAGGAATTGCTAAATCTAAGAATGAAAAGAGAGACATTAAAGTATTGGTCCTGCTTTAGGCTATGCTCTTAATTATAGTCTAGAAAGAGCTTTATGCATTTGTTACTCATCTCATCACATAAGACACAAAACACACAAAATCTCTGCTGCTTAGAGGTGGTCAGCTAAATTGGTTGGTCAGTTAACGGGTTGTTGCTAAAACATTAATTTTGAATACAGCTATGTGCTGTATGTAAGCTATGAGGGAGTAAGAAAGGAGAATTAAGTGGTCCATGGCTGGAAGTGGAAAATCAATACTGCCTCTTGCTTAAAGGAAGAGCTGCAACTTGGTCTGATTGACAAGGTTGTGATGGAAGCAGGAGCTTGAGCAATATGTACCACACTGCTCTGAAGGGGTTCTTTAAAGTCAGGATGTGGTTTCAAAAACTACATATTTGCTCAAGAGGGGGAATAGCCTTCCCAATAGTCAATCAGCATTACTGAGGGGTATGAGAGCTCCTTAAGTAAAGTTATAATGGATAAGAGTTTTTTAAGAATTCTTGAAATTTTGCATATTTGAGAGTCCTGAATGTTGATTATTAGTGAAAAAATATGCTGTTGTACTACACTGAAAATTTGTACTGTTCAAAGACAGTACAACTCATTAATCTTTAACTGAGACTTTTCTTTGTCGTGTGTTTAGGAGGAAGAAGTGGGAATTGTGGGTGGGAATATTTTGTTGGCAGGAGAGGAAGAGTGTAGTTAATGCCTGAAGTTAAATGAGGGTTCTCAAGTGGACAGACTTAAATCCATTGCTCAGTAAGGATTTACTTAAACAGATTTGTGTATTACATGAATGATTCAGGTGTGTCACTTCTCTCCTGGGCTTTTTCTCCAGAAGAATAATGTGTAAACAAAAGCATGGCACAAAGAAGTGTTAAATTAGGATGCCAGTGCAGTGTATTTTTAACTTTGACAAAAAAAATTGTTCCTTCTGGCTGTATTTCATCTTGTTCCCAGAAGTAAGGTTGTCTTGCGATAAGTCAGGAAAGTTGCAAAGGATCAGTACTTAAAATAATAAATAACCTGGATAATGAAAGAAAAAATTATTCTGTCACTAATGCAGAGTAAAGCAGGTGGTCTTACTGTGGAAAAAAAACAATTAATAAACACATTTCCAGTACAATAAATGGAACATTTTGGTGGGGTTGCCATTTTAATAATATCATTTTGATGTATATAGCTCATGCTGCTCTTTCCTGAGGAACCAGTCTCATTTGTTTTAATCAAAGACTCCCCTATAAATTTTTAGGACCTCACTGGGTCTTTTTTCAAACCACTGAATAAAGGAAGATTTGTAGATATCCTCAAATATCTCAGAGGTCATTCTGATGTTGCTGTGGAGGAGAATGCTTGTGACATAAATTAGGCTTACATTGCAGAAACAGCACAGCAATCAGCCTTTCTCTTTGTCCTTAAAAGGCTGTGATGAGTTGAATGCCTGTTTCTGTGGTATCTTTTTATTTCACCTCACAAAAGACTACTCTAGTTACATCACTGTTAGTAGTAGCTCATCTACAGCTAATGACATCTTGTAACATCTTGATGTGCTGGGATGTACCAGACATCTGTTTCACTCCTGTGTCTTGAGCTGCAGTACCGTGACTGGCTGTGGCCTGACCTTCAGGGGTGAGCCATGAGCACAGACAGGGATGCTGATGGAGCACAAGCACATTAGTGACTGATTTTTAATCTCCATCCACAAGACAGCCACTCTGTTCTCTTAGCTACCTGTGTTGTTCATCTTGCTCTGTTCTTCAGACTCTACTATATCCTCAGGGAACTAAAGTGACTCCTGTTGCATGTGATGAAGTTGCATCAATGCAATGCTTGATACTGTAGTACAACAGTTGCTTTTTGTTTTGTAATTTCTGAGGATGCTTAATATTTTATTGGCCGTTTTTTGGTTGCTGTGGCTTATTAAGCAAATTATTTCAAGGACCTGGCAATCAAACTCCCAAGACCTTTTTTTCTAAGCTGTAACTGCCCAGAAAAATGCTTATGGATTTCAATTTGTATGCTTTTTTAAAAGATGAATTAGTGTTTCAATTGCATTTAAAAATGCTGAGTACCACCTGAAACCTAAGGACGATGTGTCAACAGATGAGCTGCCTCACTGGATCTCAGAGATGGACTGGTATAAGGAAATGAGACAGGACATTTCTCTGAATGCAAATATTGTTTTTTGCTGAGGTCTGTTTTTCCAAAGGCAGAGAGCCAGGAAAAAACACTGGCACGGTCACAGTGAATATGTTTTTTCAACTGGGGAGTGCTGCTAGAGAGCCACAATAATACAGGGTCCACTGCCATATTTTTTTCAGATGCTTTCATAGCCTGTGTTAGAGATGAAACTGTTTGTCCTGCTCATACCTTTCTCATTTTGACACTAATTTGAGGTTCTTTCTGTATCGTCAATAAAACCAGCTCAGGTTTCCTTGATTTCTCTGTGATCTGTTTTGATAAGCTGGACCACTAAGAAGAAACTTACTCTATTTGACAAGGCTGTTCTCTTGTCACTCAAGGTGTGAAAAGGAGCTTGTAGGGATTAATATAAATCTTAAGAACCTTTTTATGTAACTGATACTTTTCCATATGAATTTTGTGCAAACACTAGAGAGTTTTATTTTCTTTCGTCTTATGTTCTCAGTGGGCAGGGTTCCCTATGCATCACTGTTTTGGAGAAACTGAACTGAAGCATTTAGTTTTTGATGCACTTCTTAAATATGCAGTAAGAGAGAGGCTGTTACCACTTTAAAATTCTCCTGAAATTTACTGCATTTGCAGACAGGGACTGTTGAAGAATCTTTTTTATTTTCTGTTAAGAAATCTTTATCTAGATCCTGCTTCTTGCTGCTGCAGGCAGACTCTTTAGGGAAGAAAAATATTTATTCCAGTTAACTCCTGAACTGGAGGAGGAGGATTCAAGGATCCTCAGTCTCTTGTTATTACAGTCAGGAATCCACCCTAGGAAGATCAGCAATATATTGGAAAAAATTGTTTCCATACCACCACCCACTCCTGTTTTCATGCAGATTGTAGAGACTGAAGGCTAGGTTTCAAAATGTATGTACAAAATAGGGATGAGATTCTGCTTTTTCTTACACTTTTCTGTTAGTTCTCCCATTTTTCTTTTGTCGCATTTTTAGAATGCAAGCGTAGGTATTGGTTTAATGGGCAAGGTAATCAATCTCACAGGAGATATTTTATTCTGTTTTGTTTTTTTTCCAAGAGCTCTTAACCATAGCTAATAGTTGTTCTTAGACAGTTACCACACATCTGTATCTTCTGACCTGGGTTTCAGTGAGTTTCTCTCTTCCAGGGTGGTTAGTCTGTGGGGCTGGAAAATTGCTAGGAATGTTACTATAAGCAGTTTTCTTCTCCAGATGCCAAAGGGTGCTAAATCTAAAACGGTGCTTAAAGATTTGAATCTTTTTAGGGAAGCTTCTGGATGTTATGATTTTGCCAACGTGTGTCTCCTGCAAAGTGAATTCAGTGTTGTACTTCAGAAAGGCATTATATTGGGTCTAGTGTTCTCACTCCTATACCTTGAGCTGCTAGAGGTCCTTACCACTTACAGATTCATCTAGGGTTAGATGTTTTGGGGAAAAGATGGGTTTTGGTTTTTATCTTTCAATCAGATTTGGAACCTGAATGCTTATCTTGTGAGGCTGGTAACATGATTCCTTGTGTCATTTAAAGTATCGTTAGTAGTTGTCCGCATCAGAAGACTGGGGGTATCCTGAGCTTCAGTATTAAGGTACAAGTACAATTCCTCCATATAGTGCTTTTCCTGCTGGGTCTGCAGTTGTCTGCGGTCATTCCTTAGAGTTCCTGGGATTACTTTGTTTTAATCAGTAGGTTAATGCATTTTATTAGCATGCTGTAATAAAGATAGAAAGTATTTGCTTGACAAAGTGGCTGTTGGTTGTGGGGGTTGGGTTTCTTTTGGTTTGTGTCTTGGTTTTGGGGTGGTTCTTTAGGCACCTCTTTCTGGATGGAGTGCAATGTTCTCCTCACACATTTACTACTACTGAGTTATTTTACATGATTGGTTGGTCAACTTATAATTTATTCCCCTGTAATGTGTGAGGACACTTTAAAAGCATCCTGTACAAAACCTAACTTTTCTCCAGGGTCCTTTCTATCTTGTTGCTTAATGATAATGTAGCATTATGTCAGTGCTAGTACTGAAGCTACTAAAGTGTCCTAAAGTGGTTTCAAGCGCTGTATATTAACTGGATGTGAAACTTTGTAGCTTGCTCTGCCAAATAGACGATACAAATGCAGTAACTTCTGTGACATGAGCAGCCTTTTCTGGTTCTGCAGTGGCTGAAGATCAGCCTTAACTCTAGTTTTTGATAGTCTGAGATGCCATGCTATTACTGACACATGACTGTGCTGTTAGCTGGTTGCTGTTGGTTATCCCTATATCCTGAACTTCTAGCCATGGGGACCTGTTCCTTAAATGAACAGGCGTAGCCTGTGGTGAGAGACAACATCTCAAAGATGTTCTCAAAGAACTTAAGAGCTGCTGCTAATGGTAATTCATGTATTTATGATAGGATTTTAATTTTTTAGACCTTTCTTGTTAAGTGCGTGTGTAAATGGAGAGAAAAAATCTACTGTTTGATGGGATAACACAATACGTCTATGAGCTTTCCTAGTCAGTTTTATAATATTGTTGTCAGCAATTTTGTGTTTGCAAACAATATTTAGAAACTTGAGAGAGTAAACCAAAGCCATAAATCATTAAAATGTTCTGATACAGTTATTTTTCCTTTCGTTTAAAGTTGGATTGGATTTTATGCATTTGTCTGTTGCTAAGGAATTTTTAGCCTAAAAGTCCTAATATAGGTAATAGAATAGATTTTTTTAAAAAACCCCACAGACTTCCTCTCCCTTGAAACAGCTGGTTTGCAACTTAGATGCTTGAAGAATTTTTAAAATAGAAAATTAAAATATTGTGATTGATAGAAGTACTATGCTTATCATTTTATAAATAGTCATTTAAAAATGCATACTTTATAACTCTGTGATGTACCTGGGTCTAAATTAAAATTTTCAGTACCAATAGAGGCTAGAATGATTGAATCCAGTCATTACTTTTATTAGTATATTTTTCATTAAGTCAGTGTAACAGGTCAGCAAGAATTTAATATTAGCCATAATAGAAGAGAGAATAGTAAATGAGATAGTTTTAAAGAAATTGCTGGAACAAATACATCGTTTTTCAGTTATGTTTTACTGCAGGTCCTCTAAAATGTCTTTTCACCTTGTTCTAGATTTTATACACCCTGTGTTTATTTACCTTGGAATCAATCTGATATGAAGTCTTTCTTGTTTCTTTCTATTTTTAAAATAACAGCTATTTATACACTTTCTCTTTTGTTGTTCCATCTTCTTTTTGAGTGATGGATCTGCCTCAGAAGAGAGAGGCTAGAAGTTAATGTAAGCATTCACTATGTTGAAGGAGTAAGGTTCAAGCCAGGGAAGAAACCCTCCAATAGAACAAAATGCTAAAAGGAGAGGGAAGACTAGTTGTGAAAATACTTTAATCACCAAATAAATGCAAGGAAGGAGGAGAGTATAATTTTTTGGTAAATTTCTATGGTATCTGATAATTTTATCCCATGCATGTGATTTTTCAATCTCAGATTTTGTAGCAGAGAGATACTGAGGAATGCTTGATGCTGATGTCAGTGCTGTGGTCAGCACCTGCCATCAGGCTGGGTAGGGATGCTTTCAGGAGGCTCAGTCCTTGATACAGAAACAAGTCCCCAGGCTCTGACTAAAACACAGACAAAGCAGTCATGCTTAGTTGAAATTAGTCATTTTCAATAGGTCAGCCTCATTTGCGATGATTTTCTGATGATGCTTTATTCTTCTGTATGACCATGCAGTTAATGCCTGCTGACATTTCTGGATGCTATAAGATTCTTAGTCCAGTGAGCATATGTACTTGGCTGTAGTTTCTCAAACCCCTTTTTCACCTGTGTCTTCCTACTTGTGCCTTACATGGTGCTGGTGCAGCAACACTGGAAGAGAAGGAAGAAGTTATTGTCTTAATGCTAGATCTGTGAAGGAGTGGCTAGTGGTAAGCACAGCACAGCCTATAAAACAAATAAATAAACAAAACCCCATGGTGTTGTAAAAACAAAGGTACTTTTATTGCTAGAGAGAAAACTAAACAGACATAGGTCAGATGTAAATCACATTATTAATGCTGTTCTGGAAAAACAGCTTGGGTACCAAGATGATATGTGTGGCCTAAAAAATCACTACATACTGCAAGTAAGCATGCTTACTGCGTTTTGGTTATACTTGTAGAAAAATGTGAAGAGATTTCTAAGAAAGCAATGACTTGAGAGTTTAAAGCACTGAAGCTAGTGCACCCTATTGCTAAATACCAAATAAATTAACTATATACAAGAAATAAGTGAAATTCCTTTACTTTTTAATAAATCTCTATTTATGGTGAACACTTTTCACTAAAGTTTCTGGGGAAAGAGAGCAGTATATAGGTGCCTTACTGCATTTGCATGTTTTCACCTTTTTTTAAATGGCTTTAAGTTGGCAATTTACATTTTTGGGAAATTGTTGCAGTAATGTTGAAGTATTCTTTTGCATCCAGTCACTAAAACCAATTTTAGTTTTTTTGTTTTGAGATACTCCCTATGTTCTTAGTGTTATTGTTTATACCATCAGTATTTTACTTATTGCTTTTACTTTTCTCCATGCCTTTACTAGGCAACCTTGTCATGGCATAGAGCTTGTTTCTAAGTATTGAAGATTAAAAATAACAATTTGATTCTATGCTTTTGTTTTTTGGGGTTCTTTTTCTTAATGCGAAATTTTTGGTTTCAAATTCTGTTTCTAAAGAAAAAGAAATCCTCTTTAATACATGCTGGTTCTACTATATGTAAAATATTATAAATATTTGCTTGAAGAGCTACAAATACAAAAGCTAGTCATATGGAGAAACACAGCAGAGAAAGGAAATCAAATGAATGAACATGAGTAGTAAGTCTGTCTTCTGATCTCTGATGTGTTCATCCTATATTGGAAAATATTTGTGAAGCTGAGTTAAATAGCCCTGCTTCACAGAAGTATTCTTTTAAGTCCTGATATCTTTCTCTAATTGACCCCTAATCGCTGTCAGTTATATTAAATGACTTTTTTCTCATGGGCAGAAAGCCGCTTTGTAGTCATCCCAAAAAAATGGTTTATAATAGCTTTTGCAATAGTTTCAGTAGGACCTTTTTTGTTTTTTTCCAGGTTAACAGTCATTCCTATAGAGTTATTTTTAATCAAGGAATATGGTTTATATCAACAACTATTAAAAGAACTTACAATGGGTAAAAATAAGGCAAAGTTTTGTTTTTATTGTTTGTAGATATTTTGCCTGAATTATTTTAATGTCAATCTTTTTCTACTGAATAAAACCCTAAGCAGATTGTTAAAATCAAATAGCAAACTCTGTTGGAAAAGAGGAGGGCACAACCCTGTAACCAGGTGATGGAACACTATTTGGAAAACACTGAAAATTTTCAAGTGGGTTTGCTCAGTGTTTTGTATTAATATATGTATACAAGTCCAGCTGGATTTTCAGTTGTTTTTATGAGACGTTGTTAGATCATCTGTTTGAAAATGCAAAGACTAAGTGAGGCTGTTGTGTTGGGCAAGTTGATTTTACAGAGGCATAAATGGAGCTAATAAAGCAACACTATTACATGTTGTGACAAGTTTGGGTGTGTCCTGTTTGAGAAGGGGCTTAAACTCCCAGCAGAAATCTATTTTTTGTTTATGTTTTGTGTGACTCATGATGAGGGTAAACTCTCTGCTACTTAAAATGCACCCCCACCCCCCCCCAAAAAAAAAAAAAAAA